>CM070007.1:11290145-11482645 GCA_036247105.1 Cirrhinus mrigala | reverse complement strand
AGTCAATTTCTCATGGGATTGCTGTCTTGGATGGTGGTGGATAACCTTGGGTGGTGAGTGCTGTCCCATCACACCATATCTATGGGAATGAGCCAAGGCATCAGGTGGTGTGACTGTCTCACTCGCCCAACATTCACCTGAAGCACTCTTACCATAGCGAGACGCTGCTCTAAATTCTCGCACTGTCAGTGAGAGATCAGTAGTGAGGCATCGCTCGGTGGGTGACGGATGGTGTCAAAGACAGCTTCTCATGAGATTGTTGACTACAAAAATAGCCCTGGCCTAGGCCTTAGAGGGCTTGCAAGGCCCTATAAGTTTAAGGGCCCACTCCACAAACATGCAACTTTTCACTTTACAAGATGTTAAATGATAGAGTGGAGTCATGTAAATTACTTACGGATCATTTTGATGTTTTTATTAGCTGTTTGAACTCTCAATCTGGTGGCACCCATTCACTGCAGAGGATCCATTGGAGGGCAAGTGATATAATGCTAAATTTCTACAAATCTGTTGTGTTGAAGAGACAAGCTCATCTACAATCTGGACCGCTTGCAAGGTGAGTAAATTTTCAGTTTTTTTATATCAATCGGCTATAATCACATTCAAATACACAGGCCAGATTCGGACACGTTGGCCGGATGTTCATTGAATGGTTAATTCAATTATGCTGTCAGCTTCCAAGGAGGATGTAGAGAATCTTGGCCCACTTTTACACATTTTACCACCCATTCCACAGAATACTGTAGTTTTTAAATTGGCATGCTTTATATATGATGCAAGATCACTAACTAATTTTGCAAATAGTTGCATACATTTGCATCAGAAAAATCTGTAGTGGAAAGGGTTTGTGGGCTCCAAAAGCTTCGAAATACTTCAAAAATTCCCTGGAAATAGTACTTTTAGACACATTTAGACTTATGCGATATACACAACCAATCAAAAGTTTTTGAACAGTAAGATTTTTAATGTTTTTAAAGAAGTCTCTTCTGCTTACAAAGCCTGCATTTATTTTATCCAAATTACAGCAAAACAGTTACATTTTGAAATATTTGTAATTTTTTTTTTTTTTTCAAAAAAATATTTTGTATATTTAAAAAAATCTGATTATTCCTTTGATCAAGTATTAGCCTATAGTGAGGTACTTTTTTGCCTCAACACTCGCTTTATTGTTAAATAAAAGTTGTGTGTGTGCACGTGCAAAATTTTATTTATATACAGTACACATGTCCCTTTTTTAACGCTTCATGAAAACAGGCATAGGTTAGAAATACGGGGTACGTTCAGTTACTGTCTGCATACTGTATGGCTTTGTAATGTTTTGTCAGAATTGTCATTTCGTACTAAAATTGATCTTTTAAGGGCATATTTTTTCGAGGCAATGTCTGTGACGTGCCAAATCCAACGATAGATCCGTCATTTTTATGTTGTGCATTTTCAAAGCAATGCAGTAGTGCAGGGTAGCGCACGTGAGTAAATGCAAATATTCCCTAAAAACACCCGGCAACGACAGTGATGCTGTCAGAACAGTGGCGCGGGCTTTATTTTAAATATATTTGATAATTGCGCCTGAATGCGCCCGTGCCCGCCTCGTCCTCTCCTTCACTCAGATGCTGCCTGTTCACACGCGAGGGCATGTCAGGGGAGGCTCTGATACAGAGAAAACCCAACTGATTTAATCAGAAACTGCGGAGAATCACGTTCAGACGTCAGTAAGTTATTCTTTTCAGCGTGTATTTGCATTTGGGGCGTATACCCACTTCTCCAGGCACCACAACACCACTGTTTATGAGGTCCTTTTACTCTTCCTCTATTTATGTGAATGCTTGTCTTGCTTTACAAACTTGGAGACCAGTATAAAAATTAAATGGGTATGCTGGATGAATTTTTTTTTTTTTTTTTTTTTTTTGAACAGTGTCAATTCTGCCCTTCAGATTGGAGACTGATTGACATGAACGCAGTTCAGTGGTGAGATGCTAGCTTGGGTTGCCTTTGCCAACCGTTCCGTATAAAATCGTGTCATAATTAAGACATCAAAGCAGTGGTCCACTTTAAAATCATAGCATGCAAACACAGAACTGATCTGTTTAAAAGATTGTGCTGCATGTAAACGCATTAACCTGCTTTCTATATAAAATTAGTCATTGTGAAAACAGTTTTGTGAAATTCTAATTTTATAAATCTGAAATTTCATTCTAGATATGTGAGATTCTTGCTGTTGCAGATGGACAGCTTTGTAATAGAGAATTTGAAGCAAGGGCAGCTTGATACCTTGGTTAAAACATTTGAAGGTAAGTTTTATCATTCAGTAAGATTCAGTAACCATGATATGTTTTAGAATTTGATCTTTTCATTAAAATAACCATAGTTAACCCTGGTATGGCAATAAAATCAAACAATCAATCTAACATTTGAAAGCTTTATCTTATTTAACCACATTTGTGTGTGTTTTTTTTTTTTTTTTTTTTTTCTTCTTTTTTCTTTTTCTTTTTCTTCTTTTCTTTTCAAATTTTATCAGATTTCACAAGACTTCAGGAAGCTACATCCAGAGGCAGACTTTTTGTAGACTGGGCTACAATTGCAGATCAAATTGTTGCCTATGCCCAGCAAGATGGAAAGGTGCATTTAAGAGCTGGGTGACATGACTTCAGGTAAGGTGTTTCTTATGTCAATCTATAGAAACAAAATTCAACTGTATTTGATACATCAACTGGTAAATACCGTGGTACAGTAACACTTAACTAGTTGCTTATTAGTTTGTGTATCGGCTGTTAATTAGTACTTATAAAGCACATACTGATGCCTTATTCTGCATGAGCATATTCTACATCCCTGAATCCCACCCCATACCTAAACTTAACCTGCAGTAGTTGAATGGGGGTGGGGATTCATTTGCATTAATACCATTATATACCATTATTTTTATTACAATTTCATTATTTAAAGGAATGAAGAAATTTTCATATAAAAGTGTTTCAGTGTGTTGTTTTGATTATGAGAAGTTTCACAGTTTGCACTGTATTATTCTTATGGTCTAGATGTTAAAGAGGAGAGTACTTTCAAAGTCCTGCCCTTTCTGGAGGAATGGTCCACAGAACCACAACCACAGAATTCTAGAAGCCATTCATTGACATACAAACCTGTAAGTTTTTTTTTTTTTTTTTTTTTTTTTTTTTTTTTTTTTCTATCTATCTATCTATCTATCTATCTATCTATCTATCTATCTATCTATCTATATATATATATATATATGTATGTATGTATGTATGTATGTATGTATGTATGTATGTATGTATGTATGTATGTATGTATATATATATATATATGTATAGAGTGTTCCAATCATTTTGGCCACCACTGTATGAGGTGTTCAGATGTAAAAGATTAAAAATGTGCAGTTTGAAATTTTCTTCTAAAATGAGAATTTTTTTCAGGCCTAAGTGTCTTCAAGACTGTGTCGTGTGTTTAACAGGTGGGGACCAACATGGTGGATTTGTGCCTTGGGGACGAGACGACATCCCAGACCTTCGCCTTTGTTTCGGGCCGTGCCACTGAAGCGGACTCGTTGCCTGGGAATTTCTCCAGCTTGCAGTATATTATATTGATGGACATAAGTCTTCATGTGTGAATTTTTTAAGGCCAACAGTTTTTTCTGGTTCACTTGTAACACGTTTGAAATTGTCATATGTATTGTCTGGTGGACACTTTGTTTGGCTTAGTTTTAATAGCACAATGTTTGGAACGATTCTCATGTTGTAATAATTTTTGAGTGTTCTGCTGCTGCAGTGTTAACAAAGAATTGAAATCTACAGTGCCTATTTTAAGTTTTATGTATTAAATTAACTGATCTACTAAAGTTGTTGTTTTATGTGTCTGTAATGGTTGGATAAAATGTGTAACCGCTGCACCCATTTGAAAATTGTTTTAAAAAGAAATAAAACTGATGAAAATTGATGTTTACAGTTTTTTGTTTTTCTAACTGTATTGCAGAAAAGCAATAATAATTTTACATTCTTTTGTGATTATTTATTATTATTGGTAAATATAAAGGTAGCATGGCAATATAACAACAAATAACCCAATGATTAGGTTATGTTTAACCCAGCAACGCAGTTAGCCTGACCCACTGGTTGGGTCAAATAAACAACCCAGCATTCTGGGTCAAATGGTTAAACCCAGCACTTGGGTCGAAACAACCCAACGCGTGTTCTGTCCCATAGTTACCCAGCGGCTGGGTTAAGGTTGGGTTATTTTTTTTTTTTTTAACCCAGCACTTTTTAGAGTGTAGGTGACATGGGGGTAAGTAAATTATCAGGAAATTTTCATTCTGAAAGTGAACTTCTCCTTTGTTTTTCAGCAATTTTAGCTACAGTATCTCTTCTGTGTGATCACAGATCAAATCAGATGGGTTAATGAATCTTGCGCTCTAAAAAAAAATGCTGGGTTAAAAACAACCCAACTTGGGTTATTTGGCAACCCAGTGCTGAGTAAATATTGGACAGAACACATGCTGGGTTATTTTTACCCAGTTGGTTGGTAAATGTTTTTACCAAACATGCTGGGTTATTTTATTTAAGCCAACTATTGTTTAAAAATGATTATATTGCTGGCTTAAAATGGACTGGAACTTATAAAAAACACACACAGAATTACTAGAGGCAACAGCAATAATCAAAAGATGCACACTGATTATTACACACATGGACAAAATACAAGACTGATTCAAATTGAATTTATTTAGGTGAATACAACATAGTTTACAATATTACATACATTTAAACCCATTTAACAAGCATTTTAGACATAAAAAAATGTAACATTTGAAAGTAGCATTTTAATTTTAGTGTATTCAACCGTTCTCTGTAATCGCTTTTTTTTTTTTTTTTTTTTTAACCAAAATAGCACTAATTCTCGTGCCAGTGTGTCACCGATATCTGAGCTGGTGAAGGGCTACTGTTCGCCGGGGTTACTGCAAACTTCAGACTGTGGCCTTGTGTTTCACTCGTAGCTGAAAGACACTGACTGACTTCAAAACCTGCCCATATAACATATTTTAACATCAAATTAAATTAAACTGAGTACTATGATGAATAAAATCCATTTATTTTATGCAAGGCAAAAGGCATTTCCATCATGTGAAGTGATCGCTGCTGACGCAGCTCACTGACATCTCGTTCTTATGTTGTGTTGCGTAAAATACAATTTACAGCACAGTAAAGACTTTATAAATTAAGTAAAATGTATACAAATCTATGTTTCACTGAAAAAGTGCACCAAATCGGCAGCGCTGTGAATTGCTCTCTCTTGTTGAGGACTCAAAAAGCCCACACTCTGACTGTAACTCAGCAGCTGGGTTGTTTCGTCAGAGACAGGCTCAACCCAGCGGTTGAGCATAAAAAAAAAAAAAAAAACAAGCATTAAAAATGACCCAGCAACTTAGTTACAGAAAAACTACCCAGCACCTGGGTAAAAAAAAAATATTAAAAATAACCCAATAAAATTACCCAACAAGTTGAGCATTTGGGTTAAAAAAAAGAGTGTGGTCGCCCATGGCCTTGACCTTTTTTCTTCCTTGCACCAATTTTGATAGGTATAACCACTGCATACTGGAAGCATAAAGTAAGACTGCATTGTAAATAAATGAGTACCATGAATTTAACGGTAAAAGACTGTAAAAAATGCTACAGTAAAATCCTGTTGAATGGTTAACGATAAATTCCCCTACTATATACGGTGAAAAACTGTATTGGACATTGGATTTCGAAGTGCAAAAGAATGTAAAATTTACAGTAATAACCGTAAATTGACATCCCCAGAATTCCCTGCACTACATTTCAAATTTGATGTTTTTTTGTTTAAATAACTATGTTTCTTAGTTTTTTTTTCCTTATCAGTTTTGTACATTAGAGTTGTATGTTACGTCTAATGAATGTTTATTTCATTATTTCAGTTTCATGTGTGTTACCATGATGTGTTTAGTGTTTGTGTGAATGACACTGCACCTTCTATATATATATATATATATATATATATATATATATATATATATATATATATATATATATATATATATATATATATATATATATGTATATGTATGAATGTATTTGAAAGCTGCTTGAGATGGGCTTTGGTTCATCATGTAACTTTCTCATCATCACCTGCTTTTGGTGGTTATCAGTGTATCACAAAGATACAAAACAGATTTCAGTACTTCAATATGTTGGTTAACATTACATCGGTTAATGAAATTACGGTATTTAAATGTAAATTTAAGTACTTACAACCGTAAAACCTAAAATGTTACTAACATATTTTTTACTGTAAAATTCCGGCAACCACAGCTGCCGTTTTTTTTACAGTAAATTTCACAGATTTTTTTTACAGTGTATTTTGGAGATGCTCTGACCCTTACAATGGCACCCTTTAACAGTTGCCGTCGTAACAATATAGTCAGTATTATTCACTTGACCCAATGTTTTAATGTTGTAGCTGATCAGTGTATGTATCATATGTAATATTACGTCAATATCACCTGCCATAGGGACATGTGTGGGGTACAATGTACAGTTACTGACACCTGATTTGGACCATCACTGTTAGTTGGGAGCCGAAGCTGTGAGTGAAGAGCGCCATATTGTCAGGATTTAATTAAGACGAGGAGGATAGTGAAGGGCAGGCGGCATCTCAGCTTGAGATCAGGTGCGTGTAGACGATGATGGTCTGTCACCCTGCAGCTATTTGCATTTTATTTAACATTTAATATGAGCCGATGAGGAGACTGAATATTCTCGAAGTACTGCTCACAAATTGTGGATAATAGGAAGTGACAGTGCTGTCACCACAAAACCAGAATACCCATGTATCTCATATAAAGACTGTTATCTCTTTATCCGGGCTTCAATATTTCAGTAATATTTTGAACGCAGCATGTTGTTAATATCATGGATTAGAAATAACAGGCAGGATCATTGCATTAGACAGGGTTAATTTAAAAATCTCATTTGATGGATTTATTCTCACATGTTCATTTTGGAAATCATCCATGCACTAAATGGTGATTGTGCAAAGTATTAGCAACTAGAATAAAGAAGAAATTTAATTATTCAGACATCTTTATGATAAAAGTAATGTGACAAAGTTTTACTGTGTTCATGCATAGTGCTGTATACATACAGTATAGAGCAAACGAGAGGGAAGTACAGTATAGGAGAAGGACACAGAGAGTAAATCAAGGTGTGTGTGTGTGTGTTGCACAAACATATGTAGGGCAAATATTCCACGGGGAGCGCCGCCATGAGAGGAAGCACTGGAGTTCTTCCAATTATTTAATGCAGCAGCAGCAGGTAAACAAAAGGGAGCTGTGATGGAGACGGCAGCTGATGCAAAACTGATCAGACAACCGGGGAGAAGCTCTGATGTAATCTCCTGCTGCTGCTGGCCCCAAAGAGAGCTCTATACAGTGATGCAGGGGAATAGACTACGATATGTAATGTACTGTAAATGCATGAGAACTTGCTGGGTTTGCAGTTACGAGAACTGCATAATTCCCTGCAGTGAATGAGGCATTGCGTTTGGCTGCATACGGTACGACCCGAAACTGTTGATTCCATATGATTTTATACATATATTTTGTACAAAACATTCAGTCATTCACAGATGTGACCTTGGACCACAAAACCCATTCATAAGGGTCTCAAAATAATTTTTTGAGATTCATACGTCATCTGATAGCTGAATAAATAAGCTTTCCGTTGATGTACGGTTAGGATAGGACAAGATTTGGCTGAGATGCAACTATTTGAAAATCTGATTTCTAAGGGTGCAAAAAAATTAAAATATGGAGAAAATTGCCTTTAAAGTTGTCCAAATGAAGTTCTTAGTCATGCATATTACTAGTCAAAAAATAAGTTTTGATATATTTACGGTATAGGAAATTTACAAAATAACTTCATGGAACATGATCTTTACTTAATATCCTAATGATTTTTGGTATAAAGGAAATATCGATCATTTTGACCCATACAATGTATTTTTGGCTATGTTGCAAATATACCACTGCTACTTGAGAATTGGCTAAGGAAAACACTCTTGAGAACTTGTAATTGAGTTTCTTTAACACATCAGCACAAAAAGTAATTTCTATTTAACCTCACAGTAGCACAATCATTACCATTTCTCATATTTACGGTTATATATTAATTGCTAAACTTAAGTGCATAATTAATACCATTTATACTTGAATTTGACCTCAGACAATTGGGTTTGACTTGAAGCGATTTTAGGATTTTCGGAAAGGAAATTTTAATCTTGCAGATGATATTTGAAACAGGTGAAAACAATACAACCTGATCCCATGACGAAAACGTACCAATGGGAACTTTTTCGCAAGACGTAAAATATGTACCGCCATGTACATTTCGTGACATATTCATTGTGAAATGTCCGCTGAGTGGCGCTAAAAAATGTTTGTTTTTTTCCCCTGGAACAGATGAACGTACATATGGTTGGGTACAATGGGGCTAAAGGCGCCCTGGGGTAAAAGGCACCTTTGATATTATTTTCCTCTAAACCACTTGATGGCAGAAAAACATGATGCAGCACTTTCCAAAACATCTGCTTTTCAACATACACGTGCAAAACTGTCTGATCCTTGACGCAAATCGCAGACAGCAGCACAAAGTCGATTCTGTGCTTACTTGATCTAATATTTGATTTTTACAAATGTAGATTTAATTAGCAAATGAGAATCGCTAAAATTATTCAATATATCTTGAGACAAAAGACTTCTTAATGATTTTCAGGTTTGTTGTAGATAATTAAAACAGCAGTTTTTAAATAACTAAAGAATGTGTTAAAGTATGCTGTATATAAGGCACAATAATTAACATGATAATTAATAGAAGGTTGACTTTTCCATTTGTTGACATGACTTATACTTTATTTAAAAAACAACTTTATTTTAGCTAAAGTAATTGTATCAATACTGTATACTTTTACCCCACGCCGGCCCCTTTCCACCTCATACATTTATGAGATTTTTTAACAAAATAAACGACTTGTATGATTTATCTTCAAACAAAATCTGTTGCTCCATAAATGTTTTCGTCAGCTATGTTTTCGTCATGAGATCAGGTAGCAACAATACCATATACTGGCATTGAAAGAAAAACCCAAGTCATATCTGGAGACCAGAATACCACAAAGGCCTGTTGTTGTCTGTTTTGATTTGGCCCAGTAAGCAACCATCAATAAACACCCTAGCAACCATATACACCAATGCACTAATAACCACCCAGAACTCCAGCAGGGTGATGGCAAGTTCAAATCTGAGATCCAGAGGGAATTTACTAGCAGTCTTAATGATGGTATGAATAATATATAAGGTTTGTGCATTTCTTTATATTTAAATCTATTTGTGTTATAGGGGTTAATAGCTGTGCATAGCCAAAAGAAATTCTCAAATGTGACACTGGTCCACAAAACCAGTCTCAAGGGTCAATTTTTTGAAATTGAGATTTATACATCACCTGAAAGCTGAATAAATAAGCTTTCCATTGATGTTTGGTTTGTTACAATATGACATTATTTGAAAATGTGAATATCTGGAATCTGAGGGTACAAAAAATCTAAATATTGAGAAAATTGCCTTTAAAATTGTCCAAATGAAGTTCTTAGCAATGCATATTACTAATCAAAAAAATAAGTTTTGATATATTTACGGTAGGAAATTTACAAAACATCTTCATGAAACATGATCTTTACTTAATATCCTATTGATTTTTGGTATAAAAGAAAAATTGATCATTTTGACCCATACAATGTATTGTTGGCTATTGCTCCAAATATACCAATGCTACTTATGACTGGTTTTGTGGTCCAGAGTCACAAATGATCTAAATTTGAATGATGTAGATCTGTTTTCATTATACAACATTTGCAAATGACATACCCATGAGATCGAACTCATGTAGGCCTAACAGATGTTTAACCCTCCCGAAAAATCCCTGATGTATCTTTGAGTGTCTCATAGCATCATTATTTTCACATTAATGTGAGTTATATTAGTGAACACTGTCAGCGATGTAATATACAGTATGCTAATTATGATGCTACCCAACATCCGCAAACTGCATTGATTGTTGTAAACACAGTAACTGCTTTTGTTCTCATTTTAATATAAAATCATAGTAACATCACTGGGCTTGAACAGAAACGGGCTCAGTTTACACCAAGAATGGCAACAAGCATTGTCTATTTGTTTCTAAATTAAATAAAAAAGTTGAAATATTCACAATAAATCAAGAGTACAAATTAAATTATGCAAAACAAATATCTACTACTTTGAAAGTTTAAAAACATATTCAACTAAACAAAGTCAGTTAAAAAGGTTATATGCATACATCTGCTCTTCAGTACAGTGCATAATCTTGGGTAGTTAGAAGACTGCCATTCTGAACTAATACACATGCAGATACTACATATTATCATTACTGTTATTATATTAATTATTATAATTATTGCCATTGCACTCTAAACATCATTATAGCTTTACTATTACCATAAATAATTTCATCTTTTTCTAAAAATATTTTCTTTAAGATTACTGTTCACTCGAATCACCATAAGTTTCTATATTCAACAAACTCCTCAAAATACAAATGAGAGAAATCTCCCAACATGCTCTGCACAGTCTCATGGAAGATCGCATCGTCTTTCATTCTAGCACTGACGGCCGCGCGCAACAATTGGGTCGACGAACGTTTTGAAACATGGACCTGAAGTTAATGTTAACCTGCCTTCGCTTGTTCTTCTTGCCTGGTGGCGAAGACAAGGATTTTCTGAGAACCGTCTGGGCGATGATCTTCTTCTCATGCTCCTTGATTTTGCACTGCAGGTGACTTTGAATGGCGAAACCCAGCGACTCGGGATCTACCGAAGCTCCATATACCTCCCACGTCATACCCTGCTCGTCCCACACGACGTCATGCACGCTCTTCTTCGATTGCTTGGCTTCTTGGTCGTCTTTCTCAGGCTCCAGCTTGGACGCTCCCTGCTGTTGCCGATCTGTCTTTTTGCTCTGCGGTGTGGAGCTGGAAGTTGGAGGAGTAGCCGTTGTAATGTCCGTTGGAGGTTTTGCAGATCCTGCCTTCTTAGGCAGCTCGGATTTAGATGCAGGAGGCTTGGACGGTTTTTCTGGCAGACCCTTGCAGGCCTGATTAGATGCTGCTTTGGGCTCCTGCACACAGGCCACATTTTGAGGTGCAACAGATGCAGGTGGACCTTGACTCTGACAGGTAGCCTCGTCCGATTGTTTGGTTTGGCCGCAAGTCTCGATATTTATTTGATAAACCGGTTGAAGTGGTGAAAATCCTTTTTGGCTGTTTTGTAGAGGCTCTTTAGGCTTGGCCCCAAGCTTGGATTCTTCCTGAAGGTCAGCGTCTACGTGCACCATCACTGTGCCTGACTGTGAAGTCTTCGTACTGGATGAAACAACAGATGGTGTGTTGCAATAAATCTCCGAGGTGGTCTTCACCTCAACGACCACTGATATACTCTCAGTCTCCTCAGGCAGCAATCCAACTGATCTCCGATGGGGTTGTAGAGATAGAAGACTAGGGCTAGTGGCTGTAGATTGACAGCAGACCGTAGCCACCGCCTGCACCTCGGCGTCATGTCGTTGCGTGCCAGGTAACTCAGCGGCTGAAGTCATTGTAGAAGCTTCACGATAGAGTTTGCAGTGGACTGGCTTCTGCTCGTCAGAAGTAGCTCCTTGTGTTTGGACTTCTTCATCAATCACGTCTGTGTGGATAGAGTGGCTTGCATTGCTAGTCGAAGACTCCAATTGGCATCCAGAAGAAGCTTCTTGAGAGGTTCCTGATGGTTTGAAATCCTTCTTCATGCAATCATTACTACATTTGTCCTCTTTAGTGGGTGCATGATGGACCTCGTGTGGTTGTGGGGTGTTAACACTTGTCCCCGGTGCTGGTTGAGATGTTTCGGTTGATGCAACTCGAGAGTGATTGGTGGTGGTACTGCTGACGGTTATGCTGGTGGTGCACCCTGCATCTTTTGATTGGGATAAAAGTGAGGTGTCTTTGATTGTGTTGTTGGTGCTGGGAGATGAATCCTTCTGAAGGGAGGCCTGAGCCTGGCTTGGCGTTTGATTGTGAAGTGTCCCTTTGATTGCACTAGTTTCTTCAGTTACTGATGCTTTGGGCTCATGTTGTTCATTTTCAAGTGTCTTTGCTGTGCTACTGCCATTTTTCTCCTTGTTACATGTAGCTGTAGGTGATGGGATGTTGGATGTTGAAAGGACGGTTTTCAAATTCGAATTCGTGTCACGTTCGGTTTTTCTACCTTCAGCGTTCCTGGCACGCTGACCTGACGTTTTCATGTTTGCGTGACTATTTTGAGGTTGCCTGTGATCTTTGCTGTCATGGGATGACATGTTTTTGTCTTCAAGGACAGTCCCTTCAAGAAGAGTGGTGTGGGAATCTTTGATGGAGGACTTGAGGTGCATATTATCCTGATCTGGTTTAGTTTTTTGGCCAGAGGAGCAATCCTGATTTAAGGTTAACTTTGGCTCAATGTCCCAGTTAGCATTTAACTCCTTATTTCCCAGCACATCTATACTGGTGAGCTGCGGCATCATCTGGACAGTGACGGTCCTTTTGGGGTTTGGTACATTTTCCATGTCGAATCCCTTTTATGCAAGTCAAAATATTCCAAACTTTGTTTGTTTCCCCACCGAAAGCCTGATATTGTCCCCTCCAAGGCTTCCCTAGAGCAGAGAGATAAAAATAGGTTTAGATACACAAGATACACCTACTGCTGTCTTCTTATGATCATCATGAATGAACTGTGTTAGAATCTGACATTTATATACACTTATGAGGGAGCACAAGGAACTGAAACAAAATGTAATAATTCTAGTGATTCAGAGTAAACATTTGAGGTTATTTATAACTGTATGGAACAGCTCCATAGGAAGTTCCACTAAAATGAAACAAAAAGAACAACTAATCCATCATAAGCCAGTACTCGTAGCAGTGTCATCCTTTACGTGTTCAGCCAAGCATTACATCAATAGAAAAACAGTTTGTGTGACATCGATTACTCTATACAAGACAGGCTTATAAATTATTCAGAAAAATGCTTAATTTTGTGTCTGTAACATGCACATGTAAAACACTACCAACACAAATATACAGACAACATGGCACAAAAACACAAAATTAAAAAAAAAAATACATTTTTAAATAATATACTTACAGTATAAATTATTTATTTGGATTTAATTATCTTTTACATAATGTATCCTAATAAATTAAATGCAATTTAATTAATGGTAAAAATGCATTATAATATAAAACAGACATACAGTCAAACCAAAATTTATTTAGACACCTTCAACATTTCTCATATTATCACAGTTTATTCAATATAGTTTAGAAAATGGTAATAAAATATGACAAGAACTAGGGCTGCACGGTTATGAGAAAAATCATAATTGTCGATTATTCCCTTGAAACTGTAATAGCGATTTATTAATTACGATTATCATAATTTACTTTGAATGATGTTTTGAATAGCTTTATACCATTGTTTGATGCAACTGCATGCCACATTTTTACATAAGTTTCTTCTTTAAATATAAAAAAGTAAAAATTGAAAAATTAAAACAATGAGAAAAAAAAACTTGTAGGAAAAATCCACTCTCTCTCTCTCTCTCTCTCTCTCTCTCTCTCTCTCTCACAGAATAACGTAATTGGATTTTTTTTAGGTTTTTGTTTTTTTAGTAATTGTGCCTTTGAACAATTACATAATTGTGGCATCTGTAATTGTAATCATGTTTAGAAATTCGATTAATTGTGCAGCCCTAACAAGAACTCAGAGTTAAACTGTGTCAGAACAAATTCATCTTTATTAATGTCAGATAACTTTGATAGAAAGGTGTGTAATGGATTACAATCAACCAAAAATTGTTAGTATGACAATATTTACACAACTATCAATACTTTGTTGACCAATTAACAAGCAATGCTTAATTTTGTTCAGTCTGTGTGTAAAAAGGTCACATTAGCAATTAAAGAAAAACACTTAAGCAAAACATGGTCAGGACTAAGTGTCTGAATACTTTTGGTCGCAAATGTTTATCAATTTTACTGGTAGTCCACTGTATGAAGAATTTTTGGGTATAATATGTCAAAGTTTATTTTATTTTGCTATCCTCAGTTATATAAGTAAACTATAGTGTCCTGCACCCACTAGTAAAAAAATATTTCAATCAAATATCTTCTGTCTGAATAATTTTTGGTTTGACTATATACAGTGAAGAGCAGATTTAGTATATAGTCTCTGCCGAATTAATTTAACAACCAATAGACTGGGAATATTCATCATATTGGTATGTGATGCTCCATACTCCTATTCATTAGCAAATGAATTGTGGGTCCTAAAAGTAGACTGTTGGCATAATTACTTCAAGCACAACAGAAATACATCACATTCAGCATAACTGATAACAACAACACATTTCATCAGTATACTTAGACATTTAGGCTACTATCAGATTGTAAAGTTTATATTAACCAAGCAATAAAGCAATTACACTATCAAAGCAATATACTGTGATAATTAGCAATATATTTTATGATCATTTTACTAGTACATCTAATGGCACCAAGTCAGTATATGAATTCATTGCACCATATTCGGTATCATTCTCTATTCTGAGGAGCCGTTGAGCAATTATTCTGTCTTTGACCTTAGCAACTCAAATAGCCCGGAGGAGCCTCAAAAATGGAAATCTGACAGTCAAACCCAAACCACAAATGATTCACGGTAAAGATCAGCCTCAGCAACACTGAGCAATGCTAGACTTAATCCAAAAGCATACAATATAAACGCATTTAGTGTTTTATAGTATTCAGAGCATGCAGACGTATCAACAACAGCTACTTTTTTTTACAATAACATCATCATAAATCACTAAGAATGCTTTGTTTATATACCAATATAAGACCAATATGAATTAGTCAGTTGATATTTAGCCATTTTGAGATTATCAATATCAGCCAGTAATTATATCCACTTGGCTGATTAACTAAGGTAATATTTAGTCTGCATAACAGTTGCAAAATCAATTGACACCTTTTATGTACATATTGGAAAATGCCAATTTTACTGACCATAAAATTGAATCAGTCAATCAATGGTGTATGATTTACTTTGAAAACAATTTTCACTTAAAAATTCATAGTCAATTTCAGAAATAATTATAAAGAAGTTAAAGCATGTTTTACAGAAAATACTCTTTTTGTCTTTCTTCTTAAAAATCCATGTTTAATTCATAATGTAACTTGCCATTTCTGACGCAGTTTCTGTTAAAGTTGTTTCATCATCAATTATTTTCAGTGTGAAAACTGAAATAGTATTATTTTCTTATAATACATACTCTAATAATCTGTTTTATTTAAACTATGAAAAATAATTGTAGTGTATATGCATTAGCCAATGACAAACCTATTGTTTCACTATGCATATAGTAATATTTTACCATGTCTACACTAATATGCATATGAACAAAGCAGTTCTGTCTGCTGCAGAAAGTGCTTTTGATGTACTTTGTATAGTTATGGTATGGTGGGTATGCTATTTTACATTTCTTTCCTTTCTTTCGTTCCTTTCTGTGTAAAACTGTGCGCCATATTACAAACACACACTCACACAAAATAAATAAATAAAAAACAAAACCCTGAGCCAGTGCGATTCACTGCCCACTGCGGAAGCATTCACTCTAATTGCCTGACAAAAGCATGAAAGTCAATTACACCAAGTCTCAAATCGTGACCTGTCATTGATGAGAGCCGTTCGGAGGACGCTCACATCTGCAGGAGGATGGGGGTGGGGAACACACTATCAAATATTATTAAGTTCTGCCGTCACTGTCTCATATTAAATCTTAATTTCTATATCCAGCAGATATTAAATACATACATCCAGATTTCAGGCAGTGAAATGCATCTTTATAATTATCTCTGCATGGAGCTGCTTAACAAAAGACTGCACAAATGACCCTAAAATAATCCATTTTAACAGGATGAAATCATGCATATTGATTGGGGCTGTAAATACGACGATAGATTGCAATGCATGCAGTAATTTGCAAAGAGACACTCACGTTTCATTTGCAAACACTAGCAAACTCATCTTTAAATTGGGTTACGAGTGCGCACACACACACACACACACACACACACACACTCAAACTAATGATATTCAATTCCCTACCTTTAAATGATATTCAATCTGTTACCTCTAAACATTTTGCATTATACATTTTAATGTACAGTTTAAAACATTATTTAGTATCTCTAGCCACAGCATAGCTGATTTCAGGTTTTTCTCTCTTTGTGGCTGCATTGGTCCCCACACTATAGGCAAACCTGATTCACACACACACATTAGGACAAAAAGCCAGACAAAGTCTAAATGGCACCATGCATTATGATGATAAATTAATTAAATCCAAATTAATTGGTTTAAATATATTAAATATGAGCATTTGCCAATTATACTTATCTTTATTATCTTTATGAAAACCATAGAAAAAAAATTTTTAGAAAAAAAAAAAAGCTTTGCATTATAACATATTTTGAGAATATTTACTTTTTTCTCCAAAAATGCTGATCCCACCCATTTATATATAAATCCTTGTCTTTTACTCCTATAGAAATCCCATAACTTGACCTTGTTGGCAAATTCCCCACTGTAATGTATCCCTGTAGGAGCTGCAGATAAGAATGCACGAGCATAAACATCCTACCTGGTACGTGCGCGTCCGTCTCATATCATTTTCCGTTTGATTAGTGCGCTATTGACGCGCTGCTCATGCACTAGCTGGTGCGCTCGACGGATTATCAATGAAAGAATGTTAGGCGCGTGTCGGTGAGATAAAACCACGCCTTCCAAGCGCATCCGAATCGCAAGTTCAATCCTCCTATGGCGGGTGGCAGCAGGAGGCACGCGCTTCTCTCGATCACCGCTAGATGACGCCATTGCTCCTTAAGAAACTCCAGAAAAATAAGAAAAATACGTGGATCTCTCCTCTGCTTAAAAATAGAAATCACATTTGAAGCTGCACTGAAACTGCATTTTGGAAGTTCAAACTTGGGGGCACCATTGAAGTCCACTATATACAGAGAAATTCTGAATTTTTGTCATCAAGAAACATAATTTCTTATCGACTGAAGAAAGAAAGACACGAACATGGATGACAATGGGGTGAGTAAATTATCTGTACATTTTTGTTCTAGAAGTACGGGTCTACGCTTAACAGGAGGGTTTTTTTAGTCCATTAACACAAGTTCACCAGCAGGCGTCACTGTTATCTAATTTCTGACTAGGCACGTCAGCAATTTATAAACATTTGTGTCTCCACCTGTTTGTATTTCACAGATCCAACAACTCTTTGCAAAGTTTAAGCATTAACTGCAAATATTATCTATGTTCCCATGTGTGAATCGTTCACCATTCTTAAGATTTCATAAACTTTATGAACGGATGGTAAGTTGTGAAGTAAACAGAGTCCATTGTGAAACGATCGGTTTATGATAAAGTCATCTACTGAAACAGTTAATGATTAGTAGTTAGTAAATTAACATAATAAGGAAAAATATTTTTTATTCACAGACCTCTGAGGAAGATTTTTCGTGGCCTGCTGTGCCAACGCCATCTTCTCACGCCATCATGAAGAAATTTACTCCCACTATTTGTACTAAGGTATGGATAACTCTCTCTCTAGACTCCTACAAAATCTGTCTAGAAACAAGTTAACCCTGTTTGTGTTATTTCGGTTAATGTTGCTTAAAAAAAAACTCGTTTGATGACATAAGAATGTCAACTAATGTCATATCGCTTGTTCACCGCTAGGCGTCACTATTAGTAGAGGTCTGATTTAGTCCAGTCAGTATTTCCCGCAATTCTGTTCTATTCTAAAATAATATTGGTGTTTTATTTAAACTATAAAAACGAAAGAGATTATGGATTTGTCTCCAGTGCCTCACAGAACTAAAATGCGTTCATATTTTTTAGATATTTTCTTTTTCTGTATCATATATTGGGTTTACACTTTCGTCACGATTTGGTCAGTTACCCAGATGCGCGGCCATATTGGCGATACTCGGATATAAACAACAGCATGGATTGCACGGTTAATGTACAAATGTACAAGTAAATACATTGTTCTGCTCTTTTATGCTGTCCAAACTACTGAAAAAACATGTGGAAGCTGCTAAATCATGTAGAGAATGACTTAGTAAGCAGGAAAGGGCACAATATTTTGACAAACTGAAGTTAATAGGTGGTAAAGACACATACAAGCAGTATTAATTAAGATATTAGCCTAATATTTCACCTACCTGACTGGAAATGGTAAGAACAAACACAAATGTTGTCAAGATTTTTGCCCTGGAAATCCTGGTTCAGTTTGGCCAACCACAAACGCCTTTTGTTTCTCAGACAGTTTTTTGCACTCTTCTCCTTAATTTGTTATAACTTTTGGCAGTCTGTAGTACTCCAAATGTTTTTCCCAGTCCAACCAATTAGCACAGCCCAAAACATGACAATAACTGGCCATTTTTAGAAGCAATTATTAGCAAAATATGCGAGTTTCGCTCGGTTCAGTGACATAGTTTACGCTCAGTGCAGCCATAATGGCCAACTGATGACGCATTGTAAAAACACTCTATACCTTTTAAAAGGTGTGAAAACACTAAGATATATCTCTGTTTACCAATGTAGCATTTAAATAATTAAAAAATTGTTGTAATTGTGTTTTAAGTTAACATCGCAAGTGAATGAGTTCAGATGCTTTGTTCAAAAACCTGATTCATGCATTGAATCATTGGCTCATTCGATTCCTTAAAAACTGATTCATTCAGTAACAAAACGCGAAATTGAGAAAAACAGACAATATTGACAAAATTGTGTCTAAAAATGTAACAATTTTTTAGAATTATTGTTTACAATCAATATCATGTGAGCAGAAATTCAGGAAAAAACATCACTCTTCCTCGTGTGTTATTGCTAAACTCTATCATATATAAATATAAGACCCATATGGGGCATTTTGCCCTCAAATCTTTCATTTTAGGGGCGTATAACTGCATTAACATCATGCTGACAGCATATATTATGTATATAGGTTGTTGTCCTGCATCATATAATGTGTGTCTGTGTGTGTGTTTATAATACATAGATATATATATTACCATTGGACTCCCTATTAGCCAAGAACAAACCTATATATGTCCGCTAGTTCTGATTTGATCAAACATGGTATTTGGCTTGAGCACTCTTGTGTTCACAATGGCTTATGTTTTAGTGATGTGAGAGTAAGAATATTTTGTAATTAGGAAACCTGCATGAATACAATGGTTAGTTTATGAGTATTTATCAAAATTTCAACACTTAAGGACTGTTTTCTCTTACTCTCTGAGGAAACGTTACGTTACACTTTCTTCGAGCAGACATATGATCACTGGCCCCTAAAGTGGAGAAGGTCTCCACCCTCCACGCATGTCCCACAAAGACAGCATCTGTTACTCTTTGAACCTTCCTCCCAGACTGGACCTGCTGTTGCCATGGAGACACCCCCACCCCACATCCTCCTCTTAATCCGCTCTGACTTTATTCAAACTAAGGTCATCCCACCGTTGGATGAGAGTCACTAAATGATAACATGCACTCTTTTGTTATAGCAGACTCTGATAAGCTAGAACTTTTAATGGATATGATTTATTACAGTTAATGTTGGTTTTATGTAAACTTTTGATGACAATATGTATCTTTTACTGTTTGGGCCTAAATATTACTTTACAGTAATAGCATACTGATCACATTTCTCTTCAAAATCAAAAGACAAAAATAAGAAATAAAGGGCTGGTTGCACAGAAAAGGCTTAGATTAAGTCAGGATTACGCCATAGTTCAATTTAAAGTAATTTATATAAACATGCCTTATTAAAGACAATACTGGTGTGCATCTTGAGACGAAATAAGGGCACTGACCTGTTTCAAGATCAATCAGTGCAAGTTTCTTTCAGTTGAAGCAGCTCAGACTTGCATTTTAGTCTGGGACTAGGCTTAAACCTTGTCTGTGAAACCAGGGGTTAATTTCATAAGTTTTATTAGTTTTATAAGTTCATAAGTCAAGTCCAGTCAGTATTTTGTAACCAGTGTCATTCGCACAATTCTGTTCTATTCAAAAATAATAAAAGTGTTTTATTTACACTATAAAAACGAAAAATATATTTTCTTTTTCAATACTATATACACTACCTTTAAAAGGTTTGCAAACAGCAAGATATACCTCTGTTCACAAATGTAGCATTTAAATAATAAAAAACTAATTTTGTTGTAAGTTAATGAGTCATTCAGCTGTTCATTCAACTGATTTGTTCAAAAGCCTGATTCATTCATAGACTCACTTGATTCGTTAAAAATGATTCATATAGTAATGAAACACCACTGAGTTGCTCAGAGAGGGCTTGACTATTTTGACAAAATTGTGTCTAAAAATATATATATATTTTTTTTAATTATTGTATAAAATCAATATCATATTTGCAGTCTTCTAGAAATTCAGGAAATAAATATTTAATTTTAAATTAAATTAAACATTTATTTATTTATTAGAATTTTTGTGTGTGTGCGTTGCCACATTATTTTAATGACAATTAAGCACATTTCCCCAAATTCTCATTAATGTAATGCATTCTGACGTTTTATTTTTTAGTTTTTTGTAATTATTCTCCATGGTGATTCTAATGGCGTACAGACCACATTTAAATAAATAAATAAATAAATAAATAAGAAAAAGAATAATAAGAAGAAAATGATTAATAATAGTAAAGAAATAGTCATAAAAATAAGAAGTAATATTTTACATAAAAATGTATTTATTTATTTATTTATTTTTATTTTTCATGTTGACACATTATTTTAATGACAGTTAAGCACATTTCCCCAAATTCTCATTAATGAAATACATTCTGACTTTTTTTTTTTTTTAATTATTCTCCACAGTGATTCTAATGGCATACAGGCCACATTTTTTTAAAAAAAGTAGTAATAATAAGAGGAAAATAATAAATAATAATAAAGGAATAATAATAAAAACATAAGAAATAATATTTTATGTAAAGAAAATAGTATTTATTTATTTATGTATTTTTCATGTCACATTATTTATTATTTTAATGACAGTTAAGCACATTTCCTCAAACTCTCATTAATGTAATATATTCTGACATATTATTATAATTTTTTTGTAATTATTTTGGTGATGGTGATTGGTAATTCTAATGGCATACTGGCCATACATTAAAAAAGTAATAATAATAATAATAAAAGATAAATAAATAATACAAAATAAGAAATATTGTACATAAAGAAAATAGTATTTATTTATTTATTTTGCATATCACATTTTTAACAACTACTTATTAACAGTTATTAATTCTATTATAATTAATTCAAATTCTTCCTTGCCACATTTCACATTTCTCTTTTTTATTACTCTTCATGGTGATTCTGATTTCCGTCATTTACTAAAATTGACTTTAAATCAGTAGTAAAGGCAGTAAAACAAATATTATCATATAAATACTTAACCATTTAAATAATATGGCATTCATATTTCTTTCTTTTGATTTTATTGCTAAAATATGCCCCAGGCATGTTTTCACATTTTTATATTTTCATTGGATTTACCAAAGTTTTTTTTTTAAGGCTTTTCAACACCGGTTATCCTTCCGGCAGCTTTGTCATTGCTCTCCTCTTTATTTGGCATCAAGGACAATTAAGTGAATGTCAAATCTCATGTTCTTCTCAGGAGGCACTTTAACACACAGGTCAGACTGTCTCAAGGACAAACATGCAACGACACCAGCTCATTTCATGATCCATAAATGAATAGCATTAGCATATGACAAAGCCCATATGAATTATTCCAATGCAGAACTTTGCAGAAAGCAGGACGATTTTTAAAAAAGGTTTACCATATTTTACCATGTAAAACTTAACTCCCCCAAAAAGCACAGAAAATGCCCCAAAAGTCATCAAATTCCATATGACTCTCTACTGATTTATTAGTAGTGAATCGCAAAGCAAACATGACTCACAACATTGACTGTGGTCATGCATCAGGTGTGGGTGAACCTTCTTAAGGAGTTAAGTGCTTTAAGACCTTGCAATTCCCTCACAGTCGACTATTAGACACGTTGACAAAGCCGTGTGTAATCTGTCATAGCGTAGGGATTACAGTACGGCCGCGCTAGCGCGGTTAAGGTCCGACAAAATGGCGGAATAAAGGGAAACAAATTGTAGAGTAATCTCCTGAGAGAAGACGCTCGGGCCAAGGGGTTTCCCTCGGAAAACTCCATTTTGTCTCTTTTTCCGCCCTCGGGACTTCTCGCAATCCCATAATCCCCTGTGTTTGATGTTTGAGAGCTGATGGCGTTGCTGAGGACGGCCCAAAAAGGGTCTTTGTGTGTGCCGTGTGGCCGCAGAACTATCGAGGGTTTGAATGACATGGCAAGAGGGGAGAGAGACGGGTAACTTTAGCTTAATCTAGGCTTAGTCCTGTGACACACACACACTCGCTCACAGGTGTGTGTGGCCCTCTGGCTTTGTGGGGATGGTCAGACCCAAACCTCTCTCTCTGTATCTCACCCCAAGGATCAATACACCTCTTGAGGCCAAGGATCTGCGAGAGAGAGAGGCCCAGGGCCTCGGATTAACTCCGGCTCCACCCCTCTGCTCCACAGCTAGTTTAGATTGCAGTTCTGTTCACGATTTTAACCGTTAACACTTTTTAATTAGATGAACCAAACCTGGGTTGGGTTACACCAGTCAGTTTGTGAGGTTTTCTTTGCATTTGCGATATAGGATTCGCTTTAGGAGCTTAGTGTGCTATTAGCGTTTGTAATTTGTTAAGATAGACTTATCTAGTAAGTCATAAGCTCTCTGTAAACAAATGCTTCCTTTTATTAATTTAATAAAATGCCTTTACAAACAGATATTATACTAGGCCAAAACATGTTAAAAATCATATTTAATAGCCAAGTTCTTAAGTAACTTTGGAAAAAACTTTCATTCTTGACGCATAAATAACATTTAAAGAGCTCGACAATGGCTGTCCGCTTTCATGAAGAGTTGTAAATGGCATAAGTTTATCTTTGTTTTGTTTTTTTTTTTTAAATAACCAACGACTGCAAGTTGTTTGTTTTTCATTCATTTGTCATTCACATTTTTGATTAATTTTTTGTCATTCGCATAAATTCATTAGAAAAGTGTTTACAATTTAAACATGCAATTATTTACCTTTTTTTTTTTTTCATATGTTTTACTTTGATTCGAAGATTGTAATGTTGTGATTCACTTTTGATTTAACTTTGTTCTAGGCTTACAACTTTTTAAACTTAATGAATATAGAATTATGTGAGTAAATTATACATATGGAGTTTGGACCTGAAGTTTTTCGGATTGGTAAGATTTTTAAAATGTTTTTGAAAGAAGTCTCTCATGCTCATCAAGGCTGCATTTATTTGATCAAAAATACAGTAAAAACAGTCATATTGTGAAATATTATTAAGATTTAAAATAACTGTTTTCTATTTTAATATATTTTAAAATGTCATTTATTTCTGTGATGCAAAGCTGAATTTTCAGCATCAGTCTTCAGTGTCAACAAGTGTCAGTGCTCACCAAGGCTGCATTTATGTTAGCAAAAATACAGTAAAAACAGTAATACTGTGAAATATTACTACGATTTAAAATAACTGTTTTATATTTTAATATATTTTAAAATTTAATTTATTTCTGTGATGCAAAGCTGAATTTTCAGCATCAGTATTCAGTGTCACCAAGTGTCAGCGCTCACCAAGGCTGCATTTATTTGATCAAAAATACAGTAAAAACAGTAATATTATGAAATATTATTACAATGTAAAATAACTGTTTTATATTTTAATATATTTTCGAATTAATTTATATATTTTCTATATTTTAAAATTAATTTAGTAATTCTAATTTTAAAAATATGTTTTATTATGTAATTTTAAATACATTTTTTATATATTTGCAATAATTTTCAGCACCAGTCTTTAGTGTCGCATGATCTTTCAGAAATAATTCTAATATGCTAATTTGATGCTCCAAAAAAAAAAAAAAAAAATATATATATATATATATATATATATAATTTATTTGTTTATTTATTTATTATTATTTTAATGTTGAAACATACATGATATATCAACGTTGAAAACAGTTGTGCTAATTAGGAGATATATATATATATATTCCTCTGGATCAAATTGCCAATTCATTTTTTTAAGAGAATCTGATCGAAGACTCTTAATTTCTTACAGCCACCATATTTAGTGCTGTAATTTCTTCCATTCATTTTTCTATGAGTGATCTGTCTCCTCCTCTCTATTCCAGTGCAAATCACAGTTTAAACCCCTCAGAGCACCAAACACTAAAACCACAGCTAACACTTGTTCTCCTCCAGTCAAAGCTGTTTATATTCATCAGCACCCAAAGAGGAAAAGAGGGGCTGAGATGAGAGTGAAGTGGCTGTATTGGATTTTGCGGAGTGGATCCTCAATAACAGGAATGGATTTATGGATGTAATTCGATTGGTGGGAATAAAGGCCATCAGCCCACTGAACCATAGACACTCCGATGATGAGCTCGAATCGGCCTGTAAGCAACCATACGCAGACAGACATGTCGATTTTGTCATGCTAGAAGTTAGAATTTACTCATACATTAATAAAAAACACTGATTATTTAGAATTTGCTTACACTTTTTTGTTGATATATTTTCTGCTAAAGTTAGTACTCGTTTTCGACATTGAATAATTGATCCGTTCTTAGGTGGATTCCTCCCTAAAAAATATTTGTAGGTCCTAGTAGAGGAATCTCAAGTGTACTATGGACATGTTCTAATAACATTTGACAACTAGAAAGTGTCCAAATAGTATCTGCCTGCATTTTCAACAGTATTTCTGTTGTTTTATATTTTAAAACCTACACTGAAAGTAAAAAAATCAGTAGCTCTTCTGTTGAGTTTACACAATGCTATGTGTAGTCCAAACCTAAAAACCCTAAAAATTGTAACAAATAAATTCATCTTAAATATTATTTTTATATATTTCAAATATTATGCAACATTAACCTAAATACATTAATTTATACCAACAAAATCTAAATTTTATGGCTTAAATAGCTTTTTAAGGTAACCATTTCAGGTTATCATTTATTACAGTGTGTGAAAAATCAAAACAGAACTTCCCTTATATAAACTTAATACATTAGTACATATTTTTACAGACTTTTCTTAGAGTAAAACAAACTTATTTTAAAATGAGTGCCAATTTCCTGTGCCATTTTATAATCTAATGCAATGACAGTCAAATTTAAGCTTCAAATACTATATATTTTGGGACCAATAGGGGGCAGAAGCTGTCAGCTAATGCTAATAATGTGATTTCACTCTTGAGCAACAAAACTGTCATTTATATAATTGTGAGACTGATATGCATTAGCACAAATTGGTTGATTCATATACTATAGCTCATATTTTAAAGCATAATTGTAATGTTTTGTGCTTAAAATAGGCTGAAAAAGAGCGAGACTAATTGAGCCAATCTCTTGCGGTCATATGCTGCATGTTTCGTTCGACCTTTGACCTCTCATTAGGTGGCATATTTTCAGCCTCCATCCGTATCTTAGATTTTTTTCCAGGGTGGTTTTTGCTAATTCATGTATTCTGCTTGCCTCTCGGCCCTCGCTGCTCTTGGGTGGCCCTCGTAATCCTCAAAGTCTTTAGTGGACCACAAGCCATGTCAAAACTCAAAGCCAAATCTTACAACACTTACCAAGAAATTAAAGGACTCTTGTTAGTGTGTTGGCGGTCAAAATCCCCCGCTGACTGGTTACCTCAGCTTCATTTTTAAGGATGCAATAGACCTTAGTAAGAATAAATGCCGAATTTATTCTAAAATGCACATGGAAAAGAGGCTTTTAGAGATTTTAGATAATGCACAATGTCCCATTGAACATCACATGTGTATTTGCATTGTATTTGTTAATGTAAAAATTTAATTGTATGACAAAAGGTTGGGAACGGAGAAAAGTGAGTGTAGGTCTAGTAAACAAGCATTCTTTTCCGAAACAAAGGTGAGCTCAAAGCTGATTGGTCAGCAGAAGTGAGGCATACAGGAAGCAGGTAAACCAAGGCCAGTTCTGTTCACTTCGCTTTTTCTCATCCTTCATCTCTCTCTTTCACAATCACACACACACACATATATGGCAGTCAGAGTAAGTGACCCAGGGTCCTCCGGTGTCTGCACTCAGAGGGGGATTAGAGATTAGTGCCGTCGCCAGCATTCCTCACATACCTGATTTCTGACTTTACCTCACACTGAAAACCTCATGACTTCAACCAGAGAAAAACTCACATAACAACATCATTCTGCGGCCAGTGAACAAGTTATCTACATCTGTACTGAACAAGAAGTCTAAATTATATAAAAACAAAACAATATTCTTCATATATTTATAGGTGAATCCCAAAATGACAAGATCATATTTCACTCCTATATATAATAGATTATTTATTTATTTATCTATTTATTTAATTCATTACATTTTCTTCCCAAGTTCTCATTACCTTAATTTAAAAATAGAACTTTTTAATTACTACAGTGCATCTGGACATTTTACTTTTATTTGTTTATGTACTTGTATATTTATTTTATTTACTTATATATTTTATTTTTATTTTTAATTATTTATTTATTTTAATTCCAATCATTATAGTAATACAGTAAAAAATACTGTAATACAATCATTGAATTAATTGTTTAATTAAAGAAAGTAAGACAGTACAACAAATGCCATGATGTATAAATGCATTATAATTTAAATAAAATTTATTTATTTATTTATTTATTTATTAATAAATAGCTCTCAGTCATTACAATAATACAGTAAAAAATCGTTATAATAAAATGATTTACTTAATAGTTTGCATAGAGACAGTTAAAAATGCAACAAATGTCATTATGTATAAACAGATATTTTATAATAAAATGATTGAATTAATTGTTTAATTAAAGACAGTAAGAAAATCCAATAAATGTCATGTTGTGTAAACGCATCATAATTTAAATAATATTTTATTTATTTGTTTGTTTGTTTATTCAGCTCTCAGTCATTACAGTAATACAGTAAAAATCATTATAATAAAATTATTTAGTTAATTGTTTGCTTACAAACAGTAAAAATACAACAAATGTCATTATGTATAAACAACAGAGTAATTTTAACTTTTTTATTTTTTTTAATTATAATACAGTAAAAAGACTAATAAAATGATAGAATTAATTGTTTAATTAAAGACAGTCATTCATTCATTTATTCAGCTCTCAGTCATTACAATAATACAGTAAAAATTGCTATAAAAATATTTAATGAATTGTTTTCTTAGAGTAAAAAATACAACAAATGTCAATATGTATAAACATATAGAGATTTTAATTATTTATTTACTTATTCATTCATTCATTCATTCATTCATTCATTCTAATGACAATAATACAGTTAAAATACTATAACACAATGATTGAATTAATTGTTTAATTAAAGACAGTAAGAAAGTCCAACAAATGCCATAATGTGTAAACACATCATAATTTAAATAGTATTTTATTTATTTATTCATTCATTCATTCATTTATTCAGCTCTCAGTCATTACAATAATACAGTAAAAATTGCTATAAAAATATTTAATGAATTGTTTTCTTAGAGTAAAAAATACAACAAATGTCAATATGTATAAACATATAGAGATTTTAATTATTTATTTACTTATTCATTCATTCATTCATTCATTCATTCTAATGACAATAATACAGTTAAAATACTATAACACAATGATTGAATTAATTGTTTGTTTAGAGACAGTAAAAAAGTACAACATATGTCATGATGTATAAACGTATAGAATTAGTATGTATTCGTTCATTCATTCAACCAGAGAAAAACTCACATAACAACATCGTTCTCCGGCCAGTGAACAAGTTATCTACATCTGTACTGAACAAAAAGTCTAAATCATATAAAAACAAAACAATATTCTTCATATATTTATAGGCGAATCTCAAAATGACAAGATCATATTTCACCCCTATATATAATAGGCTATTTATTTATTTATTCATTATATACATTCATTATTATTTATTTTTCAGTAGAATAATGACATTTTGAAACTTAAAATGTGCTTAATTATCATAAAAAAGAATGTCACAATGCAAAAATAATTTTGAGTCTTGTTTTCTTCTTTCTTCAGAATATTTGGTGTAATATGACCCAGACATTTCCTTGACAGCTTTCCTGAGATTCACATTTACAAGGCATGAACATGTATGACATATGTAGTGTATCATGTTCCATCCACAGTGTCATCTGCAGTTTTAACATCTTGTTTACCTTTACATTATTTCACATGACAAACTGCTTGCTTGTTAGTATCTGCTGAATGAATTCATGTAAACCATTGTTAATAGTAAAATAGCATTTTAAAGGCTAATAAAAGCTGATGAGGAAAAAAAAGATACTGGAAGTGAAATTTTATTTAAATTTGAGTTCGGGCCAGAAATGAGTGACAGAACCGTCTGATGGCTTATTACGTTTTCAAACTTAATTCTGAGAACAAGTCTAGGCTTTCAGTGGCCTAGTTCATTAACAGTCATATCTGTCAATTAAATGACTATCAATGGTCCCATTTATAAGTCAGACCCCTCTGTCTTTGTCCTGAGGGTAGGGCAGTGTATGGCCAGTTTCATTAGCTGAGTCTCACCAGTTCTCTCCCATTTGCAATTCTCCCCATTGTGTTCCTAAACAATGGCAGCAAACAAAGCATTAAAATGGAAATGACTGTAATGTAGCTAATTAGTTATCTGTGTTGGGACCGTTAGCAGGGAGAGGGGGTGGATAATTGTAGCTCTCTGTGTGTCTCTCTAAGAGAATTAACAACACTTTTCAGGTGGACACAAATTCCTACTCGAGTGTTGTGGTGACTTGCCTCATTTTTGCTTAAAATACTCCTGTTGATGCTTAAAAAGTAGATTTTTACGTATATATATATATATATATATATATAGATAGATAGATAGATAGATAGATATATGTATTACAAAGCCAGACACTTTTTGCACAGATATTTTACATTTTTGTAGACATTTTGACTAGTAAAATAGTTTCTTAATGTTAATTTTAATTTAAATGTTTATTCTCATCTTACTAATGCGACCAGTAATCATTTTTGTCATAGAAACAACAATTTTTCTGGATGATTTTATGTCTTGACATTAAAAATTGAGACACAGTGAATTTAATTATTTGTTTATTTTTTTATTATAATTATTTATATATATTTTTATTGGCTATCAGTTTTAATTTGTTATTCTAATATTTAAACTTATTTTTTCCTAATATATATTTTTTTCTCCAGCTAGTATAAACACAGCTTTCTTTATGTATTTGAAAAGCACAACGTTTAATCTAAACCTATTACGTGTCCTCTCAATTTTGTTAATTTGTTTTGGCCAGCAGACAAATGTTTGGTCTTTCCTTCACTTATCCATGTCCGTGTCATTTGTTTATCGTCCTCTTTCACAGGTGTGAATCCACAAGTCTTGTTATCACGTGTTAACCGGCTGATTGTTGATTGGTGATTGTTAACGGCTTGGCTTGAAATGACACATTTTAATGACCTCATCAAGAGCACTGAATAACCCTGATTAAGTGCTTTTTTCGTTATTGTCTCCCATTAATGGCAAGAGGACACTTCCTCGTGGCTGGCCGGTGACGTTGAGAGACACAGAGCTGTTTGTGTTGCTTTCACAGTTTTCTTTGTAAAAAATAATTGAGAAGTTAAACGAAATGCCAAGGCGACATAATGCATTTAGATTTTTTTTTCTAATTGTTCCCAGTAACTACCTTCTGTAGCAAATTTGAACTGATTTGATCACAAAAATAAAAGAAAAATGCTAAATTTATCATCCAGCCATTAAATTATCTGAAAAGCCTCATTGTGCAAGAAAACAGTAACATATTTAACACTTTTTGCATTTGATTAACCCTCTGGATAGAGTAAAAACTCTGTTCATTAAGGTGAGGTGAATATGATTCATATTTTAGTGATTTTATAGCCTAATTCTGTTTCTCATCTCGTCTTTATGTTGTGGATTCATCTGGGATTTGGGTATGTCGGTGTGTGTAGAAGTAGGTGTGGTGATTGTGTCCCAACATGACTCTTTCATTGACAACAAAGCTGGTAATTGCCCAACTGACTGATGTTTATACTGATACACAGGTGCTAATTAACCCTGCTCATTAATGACATTAACAGGCGACACTCATCTGGATGAACGTGATTTTTCCACACTGGAATTACATAAGTGCCACAATCATTTTTAGACATAAAAAAACATCATTGAAGGTACTTTCTAGTGTGTTTGTTCATGCAGTAATTTGTGACCCCAAAAAATTGAAAAACAGGCTAAATGTGAAAAAAAAAACCTAGAACGCAATTAACTTTATAGTTGTGTTTAAAAATTTAACTTCTGTTCTGTTTTCATTTTGTATTGCCTTTCTAAATGTATATCTCACAATTCAGACTTTCGAGTATCAAAATTGCAAGATATAAATTCTGCCATTCAAATCTTGCAGTTCCGCTGTTATTTTAATTCACAATTTCGCATTCTGTTTTTTTGTTTGCACCCCGGAACAAAAATGTGCAATTCTGACTTTTATCTTGAAATTGCGAGTTTGTATATACAAATTCTGACTTTTCTTCTCAGAATTGCCTGTTTATCTGTAAATTTTACAGTTTATATCTCACAATCCTGATTTTTATTCTCAGAATTACCCCTTTTTATCTTGAAATTATGAATTTATACCTCGCAATACTGACTTTTCTTCTCAGAATTGACTATTTTTATCTTAAAATTAAGTTTATATCTTGCAATTCTGACTTTTTTCTTTAGAATTGCCAGTTTGTATCATGAAATTGAGTTTATATGACACAATTCTGACTTTTCCTCTGAGAATTGCTCATTTTTATCTGGAAATTACGAGTTTATATATCACAATTCTGACTTTTTTTCTCAGAATTGCCCATTTTTATCTCTAAAATAAGTTTATATCTTGCAATTCTGATGTTTCTTCTCAGAATTGCCCGTTTTATCTCTAAATTATGATTTTAAATCTTACAATTCTGACTTTTTTTTTCTCAGAATTGCCCATTTTTTTCTCAAAATTGAGTTTATATGCTGCAATTCTGACTTTTCTTCTCAGAGTTACCAGATTTTATCTCTAAATTATGAGTTTATATATCACAATTCTGACTTATTTTCTCAGAATTGCCCATTTTTATCTCTAAAATAAATTTATATCTTGCAATTCTGATGTTTCTTCTCAGAATTGCCCGTTTTATCTCTAAATTATGATTTTATATCTTACAATTCTGACTTTTTTTTTCTCAGAATTGCCCTTTTTTTTCTCAAAATTGAGTTTATATGCTGCAATTCTGACTTTTCTTCTCAGAATTACCAGATTTTATCTCTAAATTATGAGTTTATATCTCGCAATTCTGACTTTTCTTCTCAGAATTACCAGATTTTATCTCTAAATTATGAGTTTATATCTCGCAATTCTGACTTTTCTTCTCAGAATTGCTCATTTTTATCTCTAAATTATGAGTTTATATTTGGCAATTCTGACTTTTCAGAATTTGCTGTTTTTTATCTCGAAATTATAATTTATATCTTACAATTCTGACTTTTCTTCTCAGAATTGGCAGTTTTTATACTGTAAATTATTAGTTTATATCTTGCAATTCAAAATTGCCTCTTTATACCTCACAGTTCTGACTTTCCAAAATGCACGTTTACAATCTTAAGAGGGGAAAAAAAGTTGCAATTACCTTTTTTATTTATTTATTTTGTGTCGGAAACAAGCTTCCATATTCCAAACCTGTTTTGAAACACAAAAGTGGATTTTTGGAAGGTTTTTTATTTATTTATTTATTTTTTGGAAGAATTGTTTTTGTCCATGCACAGGCATTTTTCCAAAATATAAAAGTTTAGAACAACAGGGTGAGTAAATTATGACAGAATTTTTAGTATTTGGGTGAATCATCCCTTTAAGATAGCAAATTCAATCCAATCAAACTCTATTTACACAGTTTGACAATTAATAACTATGAGTATAAAATCATTTAAAAAGACATTTGGAACCCAAACTTGACATTTTAAATGTTTGTCAATGTTTTTGTATGATACTTTTGTATAACATCCTTGAAATTCATTTGCATATCCAAAACAAATTGTGTGACAAACATATTGGTAGAGTGTTGGTTTGCCATTTTGACGTCCAATTTAAAATCTGAATCGTAAAGCAAAACCCGTTGAGAACAAATGAGTAAGATTTTTTAACTTCACATAGATGTTTGTGGAATAAATCAACGGGTCTTTGTACGTAATGCATTGTAGATCTTCGGCTTCCAAAACAGGACAAGGACAGTATTTGCTGTTTTAATTGAACACTAAAAGCTCTTGTTAGTTGCTATTGGAGTCTTCTCTGAACCCCGAGCGGCCTGCGATGTAAATGATGTCACATTGTTAGTCCGTCTGGTGTTAAGCCCCTCTACGTGAGCGGGACGGCCAAACACCGCCTTGGCTTTGACACAAACAACTCTGCGTCCTGCCTTAAGTATATTATCAGGCCGCTTCTTTAGGAAGCACATGGCCAAAGAAGCTTACCATTCATTAATGTTACTCTGCCAAGCTTTACACTGGACTTCAGCTTGTAATCAGCGCCGTGGTCTTTTTGACCCGGCCTATGCAAGAATGGCGTTCTTAAACGACTCAAATGGGATAACTGCTATAATCTTTCAAGAGTTAGACATACTAAGAGTTTCAAGTCCAAATCCTCCGACGAAAGGGAAAGGAGGAGCACGTTGGGAAGGAGATACTCGTGGGGAATCTGTGTTGTAGTCTCTCATAGGCCTCTACAGATTTAGTCTTGGTCTTTAGTTTGTGTTTGAGTTTGGGGGAGATGGGCTGTCTGGTCTGAGCTTTGTTAGCATAGAAAAGATCTGGTCTTAACTATGAAACTCTAGAGGAACAGAAAGAAAGGATGTGTTAAGCAGGAAATATGAAAAAGAGAGTTCTCGTATTTTTTTAGATTTGAAGATGTAAAAGAGAGAAAACTATAGGCTTGGGATTGTTTAACGATTCTGGTTCTGATTATGGAATGATTTGTTTTTTTCCATTTTTTTTGTGAAGTATCTAAATGGCGCTAATGTTTTCTATGGAAGCCCGTTTCCGCCACTGAATAAAAAAAAAAAAAAAAAGGTAACTGCAACATTTTATCTCATAGTTCAGACTTTTTTTTTTCGCAATTGCGAATCTTGTAAATCTGACTTTTTTTCTCAGAATTGAGTGATATAAACTCGCAATTGCAAGCGAGTTATGTCAGAATTGTAATTCTGAGAACATATTAGTCTTTTTCCCCCCTCAAAATTGGACTTTAGAACTCGAAATTGCAAGTTTATATCTCAAAAAAGTCAGAATTGCAAGAAAAAAAGTCAAAATCGAGAGTTTATATCTTGTAATTCTGACTTTATAACTCACAATTGCAAGTTTGTATCACGCAATTTTGAGGAAAAAAGGCAAAAGTCAAAAGGCAGAGATAAAAAGTTGCAATTACCTTTTTCTATTTTTATTCAGTGGCAGAAACGGGCTTCCATAGTTTTCAAAGCAGTTATAAATATAAAAATGTTTGGATGTAAATTTACGTGTTTTTTTTTTCAAGATTCACAATATTTTTCCAGATAAATATAGTTTAGATGATAAATAATTTTATTTTATAATTAACTACTGTTCAGCAATGTCAATATGATTTTTTAAAAATGAAAAACAGTTATTAATTAACAATAACATTAACAATACAATAACAATATTTCACAATAGTGCTGTTTTTACTGTATTTTTGATAAAATAATGCAAGCTTAATATAAAATATTTGTATAAAATAACAAGTTTAAAATACTTGTTTCAAAAACATTAAAAAATCTTACTGATCCAAACTTTTAAACAGTAGTTTATGTATTTAAAATATTGTTGACCCTTAAATTACTTCACTGTAGTTTTTAAGTTTTTAAAAGGGCAGCTTGACTATGTTTTAACCAAGAAATATGAAAAAGGAGATATGTCAAATTTCTTTAGTTTTCAAGATTAAAAAAAAGACATCAACTGTGGAACTTCACATAGAATTTAAAAGTTGAAAGTTTTGAATAATGAAAGTTCTGATTCTGGTTCTATTTAACGGTTCTGGTTACTATATATATTATAAAACAGATTTTTACTAAAACAGATTGTTTATGTTTGTTCATTATCATATAAACAATCAGTCAACAATTACTTATTAACACTAATGAGCTTTAGTTGCAGTGTTAAGAACAGAAGTCAAGAACCATTTGATTGATTCAGTGATTCATTAGTCTAATCACTGTTTTTCAGTGTTTTTAAACAATTAATTTAACATTTAACAGAACCGATTACCATAAATCATTTAATCCCAGTATTTCTGAGGAAACGCAGCCCAACACCTCAATTCCCAAACCTAATAAACTCTCACTTCAGAGATGAAACATTTCCAGTCTCATGTTGTTTCAGTGCCTCCCCTACATCTTCATCATAATTATTGTTATCACTTTTTCGGCAATTCTTGGCGTCAAATGCCCAAACATTGACTACAAAACGAGGGGGAGTCTGGGTAAATAGGGGTGTTGGGAAAAGAGATGGAGGGGGGGATGGAGAGGGAGAAAGAGAGAGAGAGAGAGAGAGAGAGAGAGAGAGGGATGGAGAGGATTAGGCATCAGGATCCCTTGGGCATTGTCTGGAAATCTGGAGATAAAGAAGGCAGGGGCAGGTGGTCAGAGCGCAGGGGGAGGGAGGTGTGTTTCAGGGTGCTGATCTGAAAGGCTGGGGGCAAACATGCATTCATTAGCAGAGTGTATGTTCTTACTCAGCACAGTCACCGTCCAGCTGAACCGACACATGTGACCCAACTGAACGGATGCTCACTTGGATTTGCCACTCATCTGATCTGCCAAATGAGTTGAGATGAGATGAATGGCACTGTAACACACTAAATTACCTTGATAAAATATGTATATTTATTACACGCCTCAATGGAATACTCCATTCTGATTGGACAGTCTTGGCATATTTTTGTATAGTGACACAAAACTATATATATGTGCTTGTTTCATCTGTTCATACTGTTGCTTCTTATTCTTACAACAAAAAGTACCGTAGTATTACCATGTTTTTTTTTTTGTTTTGTTTTGGGGTTTTTTTACGTTATTGTAGTAAAAAGCAGTGTGGTTTTGGACATTTACCACAATAAAATCATGTTTTGACTTTACAGATATGCTAGTTTCATGCCTCTCACATTACTCCATAGTTACTTTCTCCTCATTTAATAAAGTAGTTTCAGTTCAAATTAATATTTCAAATCTGTTTATATGTGATAAAATTTATTGCAAAATAAACCCCTTAATTTTGAATCTGTCCATACTGTTGCTTCTTGTTATTACAAGAAGTGTTTTTATTTTTATTTCAAAATTTCAAAAAGGTAATTTTAATTACTGTTTTTGTAAAATCAAGGTTTTTTTTAGTTTTTTTTTTGACTGTACACATTTTTTTTTTTTTTTTTACAAAAATAAATAAATACATTTGCATCCTAAAACTAGTGAAATAGTGTAATTTGTCAACATACTATGTAAATACCATGGTTAATAAATAGCATAATCATTAAGTACCGTGGTATATAAAGTAACAATACATTTTTCAGTAGCATGTGAAATCTGATCATTTTGTAACATGTTATTGTGGTAAAACCATGTTGTTTTGGACATTCACCACAATGTTTTGACTTTACATAAATCTTTTTTTTTTTTTTTTTTGCCTGTTTATCACAAAAAATTGCATCCTAAAACTAATAAAATTAGTCAGTAATTAGTATAACATTTTTACTATGGTAATACTAAAGTATTTTTTAACTGATCTTGGAAGTTAAAACCATGATAAATAAATAGCATGATCATTCAGTACCAATATATAAAGTAATAATACATTTTTCAGTAGCATGTGAAATCTGATTATTTTATTTATTTTATTGATTCTTTTTGTTTGAATGATTCATTCTGATTTGATTCAACTGATTCACTGGTTTGAATCACTGTATAGTGATTCATTCGGTGTTGTTTATGGTTTTAGTCCAATAATATGTTCTGGTTTTATTAAGATGCAAAATGACTCATTGTTAGTTCTATACAAGATAAATAAACTACTGCTCTGATTATAAAAATAAATCAGATGATTTATGTATTTTAAAAGATGTTGACTCCCTAAATAGCTTCAGTCTTCTTTGTCTACTTTGTTTGTAGCTTGATAACCCTTACGTTAAGTGCACTTTAAATATATTGCATTTAAGTACCAAAATTATTCAAATATCAAAGAATCCTCACAAATAGTGACATTAAAACAAATTTTAGGCTTAATAGTAAGAAATGTGCATTGTGCACAAGTAGTACCGAAAAAAGTTTAATTACAATTTTTATATCAGTAACTCTTCAGTGATATGTTAGTTAATAGATACTATACTTAGTATGAAATATATTCTTTTTTTCGCTAGGGTAATTAATAGCTTTTAGCTTAGCAAACTAGCATACAGGTTCAAAGTAACTTCCTCAATTCTATTACTCCAACATTACTTCATATTTTGTAAGTGGAATGGCAACACTTATCTCCCTTTACTAACTTTTACAAGTGTTTCTTTCTCTTTCTTTTTCCTCATTCCCTCCTTCTCCCTCCCACCTCTGTATCAGATAAACAAACACTCAGGATATCCTGAAGAAACTGAAGTCTTAGCCAAAGGCTCTGTCCTAAATGGAGCGTCATTAACTCCACAGAGCTCTCCACGTTAGATATGCAGCTAATTAGAGGCCCATTCACATGTGAACCGGCGCAGACGCTCTTACCTGCCGCCTGATAAAGGCAGGCCGCGCCGCTCTTCAAACTTCAGCGCTCTTGTTTTCTTTAGTGGCTGTGGTGTTTGTTTTGTGTTTTGAGGGACGTCCACTGAGATGGGATGCTGATTGACATGTGAATGTCCTGATGGTCGTTTGTTAAAAACAAAACAAGGATTTTTTGTGCTTTTTCAAATGGATTGGACTTGAAATTACAGTACATGAATCTGTTTAATTGGTAGTCCCAAACAGATGTTCTCATCATGCCACAACCAGACTGAATTTAGTGAAGCAAAATTTCCTGGGTCTCTAGAGATTCCCTACACCCCAGAGTCAACTTTAGTTAATGGTGTTAGCTTAAGATCCCTTAGTATGAGATTAATTCATTAAGTAAAGTGTGTGTGTGTCTCAGTGTGTGTGTGTCAGATTTAGACTCCACCTCAACAATTAGTGTTGGAACAAATCAGTGCAGTGTCACATTACACATGATTTACCTCACACACACACACGCTTAGCTAATATATCTAAATATCAGATTCTATTTTAAATTAATTATTTTAAATATATTAGTTATTTAACAATTCAATGAATGAATCTTTTAGCACTTTGGAACAGAGCCTGTAAAACTGGCCCAAATTATATACAAGACTGTTGAAAGTGTGTTTGTTTTAAAGAAATTAATACTTTTGTTTAGTAAGGAAGCATTAAATTGATAAAAAGTAACTGTAAATACATTTAAAATGATAATTGATAATAAGAAATGTTTCTTGATCAAATCAGCATATTAGAATGATTTCTGAAGGATCATGTGACACTGAAGACAGGAGTAATGATGCTGAAAATTCAGCCTTGCATCATGGAAATAAATGACATTTTAACATATATTCACACAGAAAACAGTTATTTTAAATTGTAATAATATTTCACAATTTTACTGTTTTTACTGCGTTTTTAATCAAATAAGTTTAGCCTTGGTGAGCATAAGAGACTTCTTTCAAAACATCAGAAAACATTTTAATGTTTTGACTAGTGCTGGGCAACAACTAATCACAATTAATCACATCCAAAATAAATGTTTTTGTGTACATTATAAATGTGTGTGTACTGTGTATATGTATAAATACTAGAGCTGTCAAACGATTAATCGCGATTAATCGCATACAAAATAAAAGTTTGAGTTTGCCTAATATATGAGTGTATACTGTGCGTAATTATTATGTATATATAAATACACACAATTTAATGTATATATTTAAGAGAAATATGTTATTTATGTACAAAATATTTTTATTTATATATAATATAAATTATATAAAAATTATAATAAATATATATACTTGTAATTATTTCTTAAATACATACATGAATGTGTTTGTATTTATATATACATAATAATTACACACAGTACACACGCATATATTAGGCAAACTTAAACTTTTATTTTGTATGCGATTAATCGCGATTAATTGTTTGACAGCCCTAATAAATACACACACACACATGCATGTATATATTTAAGAAAAATGTGTTTATATATTAAATCTATTTATATATAATATAAATTATATAATAAATATAATATAAATGATATTTTAGTTCTGTCAAACGATTAATAGCGATTAATCGCATCCAAAATATTTATGTGTGTGTGCTGTGTACATTTATTATTCATATATAAATATACACACACACATGTATATATTTAAGAAAAATGTTATGTTTATATATTAAAAATATTTATATATAATATCCATTATATGAATATAAATATATACATATAAATACAAATCAATATTTTCAAAATATTTACTGTATGGGTGTGTATTTATATATACATAATAAATATACACAGTATACACACACATATATGATGTAAACAAAAACGTTTATTTTATATGCGTTTAATTGCAATTAATCGTTTGACAGCACTAAAATATATACATGTAAATACGTGCATATTTTAAAATATACACTGTATGTGTCTTTATATATACATAATAAATATACACAATACACACATATATATTATGTACACAAAACCTTTTATTTTAGATGCGACTAATTGCGATTAATCGTTGCCCAGCACTAGTTGTGAACAGTAGTGTACTTAACAAGTACACTAAAAAACATATTTACTACCTAAACTAATTATACACAGGTAACAATATCAGTTCTTAGTTCATTTTTGAGTTAGATGTGACAAAAGCAATGTATGTGAGTTAGTTGAGAACCACTTGGTCAGTCGTTAGTCAAATCTTTTTGATTGATTCTTTCAAGTCTTTCATTCATGATTTGCTCTTCAAACTTCAATGCTCCAGTTTTGTTGATTTCTTTTGAAGCTATATATGCAATGTTTACAGAATATTTACTCATATGCAATTATTACAGAAGGTTAAAACGCTCACTGATGCTCCAGAAGGAAAAATGATGCATTAAGAGCCGGGGGGTGAAAACTTTTGAACAGAAAGGAGATGTGTACATTTTTGCCTAAATATCATATTTTTTCATTTAATACTGCCCTACAGAAGCTACAGAAGATACTTACATGTTTCCCAGAAGACATAATAAGTGAAATTTAACAAGTCTTCAAATTCCAAAAGTTTTCACCCCCTGCTTTTAAAGGAACACTCCACTTTTTTTTTTAAATAGGCTCATTTTCCAACTCCCTGTAATAATCAAGGAATTTTGCTGCCGTACCATGGGTGCAGCAGGCGCAATGATATTACGCAACGCCTGAAAGTGACCGGCACTAAGTTTGTGTAGATGCAGAGTTGCAGCCGGCAGAGTTGACGGCTGCGTAATATCATTGCGCCTGCTGCACCCATGGTACGGCAGCAAAATTCCTTGATTATTACGCTGGAATGAGAGTATAGTTCCTAGCCATATCGGCCTATAAAATCACAACTTTTCATTTTCCGCCAGTCTTAGTATACGATGCAACTACAGAAGAGTCAAGTTTTAAGTAGGAAAAATATCGAAACTCTTTAGTCATTTTATAGTAATTTAATGATTTATGCTAAGCTATGCTAAAAGTGCTACCGCCAGACCCAGCAATCGGCTGAATGGATTCAAAACGGTAAAAAACATCTGTATAACTCTAGGGGAGTTGGAAAATGAACCTATTTCAAAAAAAGTGGAGTGTTCCTTAAATGCATTGTGTTTCCTTCTGGAGCATCAGTGAGTGTTTGAACCTTCTGTAATAGTTGTAAAATCATACAGTCATTGTTGGAAAGGGTTCAAATACACACAAATGCTGGAAAACCAAAATGTAAATTCTGTCATCATTTATTCACCCTAATGTCATTCGAAAACTATATGATTGACTTTCTTTCATCTGCTGAACATGAAGGAAGATATTTTGAAGAATGATGGTAACCAAACAGTTCCAGTGACTTGGAAATCAATGGGAGTCGAAACCATTTGGTTACAAAAAAGAACTGAATGTCAGAACTGAACTGGTTTTCGATTCCCAATGGCTAACAAACACACACATACACCAAACACCTCCCCCTACAACTAATCAGTCCGGTGCAACACACATTGTTGCTGTATGTAAATGCAGACACACTAGGAGAGAGAGAAGGGGGGGTGCAGAGAGGATTTTTTAGAGGATAATGTGGGGGTAAAGGACAGGGGCCCGCACCCCTACACAACGGAGGGATTACCTCTCTCTCTTTCTGTTCTTCATCTCCTCTGGGTGGCCTCATGCTTCCCATCAGGAATGGAGACAGAGAGAGAGCGAGCGTGGAGGGGGTGCCAGTATAAAGAGAGCGAAAAAAATGTTAAACGCACGGACATTCACACAGCAAGGCAGATCGTTGAGAAGCGAGTGAGCTTAATTCCATCAAAGAGAGAGTAAAGCGAGTGATTAATTTATTCGCTCCCTCCTCCCTCGCTTCTCGGCCGCTTTTGACTGCGCTCAATGTGGCTCGGTCCAGTAACATCTGGTGCTGGTCAGGGTTTGTCTTTTTAGCGGCCGAGAAAAGGCTCGCCCGGCGACGTCTGCGGAGAAGCGCAGATCCCTTTATTGTTGTTTGTATAAAATTTTCTCTCTCTGGAGATTAAGAACATGTTAAGAAGAAGCTTTGGGTAATTAGATGTGAAATGTTGCTCTTTTCGAAGCCGGCGCGTGAGCGTGATAACGAAAGGCCAATTAGACAAACGTTAGTGAGTTTTATCAGGATTTTTAGTGGTTTTATAAATCTGCCCTCCTTAGGTTGTTCCAAACCATATGACTGTCTTTCTTTCATAGAATACAGATTAGGCTGATTGTGCAGTCCGCCCTTTCCCATGAAAGCAAGTGGGGACTGGTGCTACCAAAACTCACATAAAGTGTCAGAAATGTATCATAGAAGTCTTTTAAAATCATGTGATTACTTTCTTTTAGAAACAGCCTGAAATTTCACTGAAAGCCTTCTTCAGCCCCCTAGCTGATTTCATTAAAGAATAAACCAGCCGGAATATATATATATATATGAATGATACCATTATTTTGGTTAGTATTTTGTTAATATAAATTAGATTTTGTGTGTGTGTGTGTGTGTGTGTTTTTTTTTATCATAGTTTAATCTATATATCTATACTTCACCTTACAACTCAACTCAAACTAAACGAAAAATGACAAATGTTACACTGGCAATGCTGAATTTTTTCATTTCATTGTTTCATTTTATTTTTTATTTTTATCTTATTTTTATTCTTTATTTTAGTTTATTTTTATTTTATTTTACATTATTTTAATTTATATTTTATTTTTCATTATTTTATTTTATTTTCATTTTTTTATCTTATCTCATTTTATTTTATTGTTTTAATTTATTTTATATTTTATTATTTAATTTTTTTGTTATTTTTTATTTATTTTTCATTATTTTATTTTATATTTTATCATTTTATTTAATTTTTTGTTATTAATTATTTATTTTTCATTATTTGGTTTTATTATTTATTATTTATTTTATTTTATATTTTATATATTTTTTTCATTATTTTATTTTACTTTATTTTAAATTATATTTTATTATTTTATTGTTTGTAATTTTTTATTTATTTTATAGTAATTTTGTTATTACTATTTTATTTTATATTTTATTTTGTTTTATTTTTCATTCTTTTATTTTATTTTTTATTTTATTGTTTTATTTTACTTTATTTTATTTTATATTTTATTTTATTTTTCCTTATATTTTATTTTTTCATTTTATTTTACTTTATTATATTTGATGTATTTTTTTTTATTTTATCGTTTTATTTATCTTTTAATTTAATTTTATATTTTATTTTTGTTTAATTTTTCATTATTTTATTTTATTTTTTAATTTCCAATAATGACACTCACACTTTTGATCAGTTACATTTATAATATATTTTATTTTTAAATTTTATTTTACTTTATTATATCTGATTTATTTTATTTTTATTATTTTATTTTATTTTTTAATTTCCAATAATGACACTCACAAGTTTTGTTAATGCTTTATTTTTTATTTTATAATATATTAATATTATAAATAAAATATAATATATTAATACATTAACATTCTGTATATATAAAAAATAAATGGCATTTATTTTAAACAAATATGCATCCATGAAAAATCACCCTGACACCATTTGGAAATTTTCATTGAAATCTGCAAAATCATTGAAATCTGCACATTTTAAAGTGTGACTGAAGTTCCCAAATATTATTGGGACCACTGTACAATATGCAAATATATATACCATGGTATAATTCGTACAGCGGTCAACACACTTCTGCCGTCACAGTAAGTGATATACCGTGATAACGCCCAGATACAAACCACAATGCTTTTACCTCAACGGTCTCCATCTTATATAAGAAAAAGAGTGAGAAAAGAGGCTTTCCTTTTTCCCCCTCAGAAATGACATACTTCAGATGAAAGGCAGTGACATTACACACTCACAAATAGATCCACAAGTGTGTTTTATAAGCTTTCGCTCTGAAAAGGAAGGCAGATTGGAGCCCCTCAGACACGAGGACTCCCTCGCGAGCCGCTCGGCGATATCTGAAGCATCAAGCTCTTTCAGGGAAGCGAGGAAGACAGAGATGAGAGTCTCTGTCCCCCGCCGCTCCCGTCCCTGTGTCTTTGAGAGCTCTGATACACAGAGCCAGAGCCGTGGGAGGCTGCGCGTATCATACACTCTGTCTGCTCGCGGAACAGGAGGACACCTTTTAGCTTTTGTCATGAGATTATGAGGATCTGTTATGCCGCTCTGTTCAGTCTATAACCTACTGAGCAGAGAGAGAGAGAGAGACAGAGAGAAAGAGCCCAGGCTGGGTTTGTGATTGTGATTGCGTGTGTGTGTGTGTGTGTGTCGCTCCTGCCTCAGAAGATTGAAGTGCTCCGTTATTGAAGACTTCATCTGTTGTGATGTTGTAATGCTGTTGTTGAACCTTAAAACAATGATGCGGTAATGCAAGAATCTATCAGTCCATCCATCCATCCATCATCCATCAATCTACCAAGTCTATCTACCATTTCATCCATACATCCATAATTCTGTCTATAGTTCCATCATCCATCCGTCCATCCATAATTCTATCTACAATTCCATCCATACATCCTTCTATCCATCCATACATCCATAATTCTATGTACAATTCCATCGGTCCATCCAAAAATCTGTCTACCATTCTGTCAATCCATCCATTCATCCATCCAAAATTCTGTCTACAATTCCATCCATCTATAATTCTATGTACAATTTAATCGGTCCATCCAAAAACCTATCTACCATTCTTTCAATCCATCCATCCAAAATTCTATTTACAATTCCATCTGTCCATCCAAAATTCTGTCTACAATTCCATCCATGCATTCATCCAAAATGTACCATTCTTTCAATCCATCCATCCATCTATAATTCTGTCTACAATTCCATCCATCCAAAATTCTATCTACCGTTCTATCCATCCATTCATCTGTAATTCTATCTACCATTTCATCCAACCATAATTAGATCTACAGTTCCATTATGCATTCTTCCATAATATCTATCTACAATTCCATCATCCATATATCCATCCATAATTCTATCTACAATTTCATCCATCCATCCAACATTCTATCTACCATTCTTTCAATCCATCCAAAATTCTATCTACAGTTCCATCCATACATCCAAAATTCTGTCTGTGTACCCTTCTATCAATCAATCCATCCATTCATTTATCCAAAATTCTGTCTACAATTCCATTATCCATCCATCTATCCATCATCCATAATTCTATCTACAATTCCAGCATCCATCCATAATTCAGTCTATTCCATCCATTCATCCATAAATCTGTCCACGGTTCCATCATCCATCCATCCATCCATCCATCCATCCATCCATCCATAATTCTATGTACAATTCCATCTGTCCATCCAAAATTGTCTACCATTTCATCCATCCATAATTCTATCTACAGTTCCATTATCCATTGATCCATAATTATATCTATCTACAGTTCCATCATCCATCCATCCATCCATCCATAATTCTATCTACAATTCCATCCATCCACCCAAAATTCTATTTACCGTTCTTTCAATCCATCTATCCAAAATTCTGTCCATCCATCCATCCAAAATTCTATCTACAATTCCATTATTCATCCATCTATCCATCATCCATAATTCTATCTGCAATTCCATCCATCCAAAATTCTATCTATCTACTGTTCTATCAATCAGTCCATCCATCCATCCAAAATTCTATCTACAATTCCCTTATTCATCCATCTATCCATCATCCATAATTCTATCTGCAATTCCATCCATCCAAAATTCTATCTGTCTACTGTTCTATCAATCAGTCCATCCATCCATCCAAAATTCTATCTACAATTCCATCCATCCTTCTGAAAAACTGACTTTCAAAAATAAAATAATTACAATTTCTCTCATGAAAATAGAAATTCAGTAAACGATACGTTTTCTTATCTTTTGACCCTGTTTGGAAAACCCCTGATATAGGACACATAATAATCAACCAGATCCATAGCATCTTTTTTCTGTCGTTTCCTCCTCTCCACTCATTTGCCAGTGAGCGTGGCTCTTAAGTTAGCGTGCTTGAGCACTCATCCTCTCACAGTAATTAAATCAAGATCTTTAATCCTCTCTCACCCATCTGAGAGCGAACAACCAATGTTATGCTGACTCACAACACCTTCCCATTCCTGCAAAAACACAATCCCTCAAGAAAACTCTCATAACGTTTTGGTTGTTTTCATAAAGCTTTGAATTTCGGTTCAAGTCAACAATTTGCAAGTTGCGGTTTTATGGCTATGTACATAAATACAAATAGACAGAAATAATTGTGTCAATAAGATTGTGTGTTCCAGGTTCAAACTGGATCCCTTCATGGAAGTAGAAAGAGGAAATATCATTTTAGACGGTAAACGCAAGCTTTTTAAAGGTGGATGGGGCAGGTCGAGGCCCTGACGAAACTCCGATAGACAAATTGGATTACAGAGCAAAGGATTAAATAAAAAAGAGGGGATGACAAACAAGACAAGCCGACTGTGATCACAGGCTTTAATATATTTCTTTCCCTTCTTCCTTTTCATCTTCCCCACTGACCCACCCTCTCTTTCCCTCTCTCTCTTTCTTACGGAGGGAAAACTCGGGCTTAGTCTGGACTTATTAAAGCTGGGATTAATTTGTAATGCTCCCTTCACCCTGAGGGTGAGCAGCAGATTTGTTATCTAAAGCAAACAGGGTGAAGCGCAATAAAACAGATGCACAAAAGACTGTGAAGCACTGAAGTTTTAGAGGGAGCTTTTTTAAGGAGCTTTCGAGAGCTTTGCAGATTAAGTGAAAGTCGTATGCCTATAATATATGCCGTTCACAAAAGGAGGAAAGTCATCGAGACATGTTGCAAAAAGGAACCCAAAAGGTTCTGGATGTTTGCGATTGTTTATATTACTTTAGGTTTAATAGTTGCTGACTGCCAGGAAAATACACACCCGCTAGTCAAATCATGTTTTCTATGAATTTTTATTTATGATATGGCAGGACTGTCCTATTATCTGGCTGCATGTAGGCGAGTGTGGAGTAATTTTACATATGGATAAGTGTGTGTGTGTGTATGCAAGTATGCATGCAAAATACGTTAGGAAATGTCAATGTCTATAAATGATAAAACGCATCACAAGTTTTTGGACTTTTTTATTTACCTTTTCTTTAATTTACTATGTATAACTAGTAATATTAATAACTGCTAATACTGGCCCAACTATATTTGCTTTTTTTGTTGTTAGTAAAATGTGGATTTGGATGGGCATATGTGATGCTTTACATATTCTGTGTGGGTTTTTTTTTAGATTAATATAATACAAACAACAAAGTAATATATCATTTGTACAGAAAATAACAACAAAATGCATGCATGTTTTAAGAAATGTCAATGTGTATCAAGTCCCAAGTTTTACCCAATAAGTCTTTTTGACTATTTGACTTTATGTACCAGTTAGTTTTTTATTTACTATATGCAACTAGTAATATTAATAACTAACTACTATTTGCATTTTTTTAGATTAATATAATACAAATAACAAAGTAATATATAGTTTATGCAGACAAAAAAACTAAATAATATATATTTGTATAATTTTTATATATATTATCTATCATCATTATTTAATAGTGTGTATTTTACTTAGTGTGTATCAAGTCAAAAGTTTTACACAAGTCTTTTTTTTTTTTTTTTTTTTTTTTTCACTTTTTTATTTACCAGTTAGGTTTTTTATTTACTATGTGCGACTAGTAATATTAATAACTATCTTTGGCCCAACTACTATTTGCATTTTTTTGTTAGCAAAACAGTAGATTTGGATGGGCATATGTTGATGCTTTACATATTCTGTTTTTTTTCTGTTTTAATGTTTATATAGTACAAACAACAAAGTAATATATAATTTATACAGACAAAAAAAACTAAATAATATTTATCTATCATCATCGCTTAACTAAATTATTTTGCACAATATTAGCTCAAAATTGCTCCCCCGAAAATCCAACTTATTATATAGTGTATATATATTTTTTCTTTATATATGTAAATGTCAATGTGTATCAATGTGTTTTACACAGTAAGTCGTTTTTTATTTACCAGTTAGTTTTTTATTTACTGTTCAACTAGTAGTATTAATAACTGCTAACATTGGCCCAACTAATATTTGCATTTTTTTAATATAATACAAACAACAAAGTAATATATAATTTAAACAGACAAAACCAACAAAATGACATATAAAATTAAATGTATATTATATTATCTACCTATCATCATTACTTTACAGAATTATTTTGCACAATATAATTTCCCCCAAAAATACAACTTATTAAATAACAGTGTATAAATATTTTTCTGAATCTTGTCTGTGATTTATCATTTATCTGTTTGCCTATACATCTGTCTTTGTTTTTAATGATATATTTATCTGAATATAGATATGTCATGTGGTTTTGACACTTTGCAGTTGGTTTATCAGTGGTTCCTGATGGATAATTGCCTTGGGACACTAAAGGATTTTTAAAAATGCAGAGAACAAAACACTGATTACATAAATGACAGTCTTTGTTATCTGAATTTGTCATATGTTATGGTGACAATAACCGGCTTAACCCAGCCAAAACACATTGGCCGCTGATTATGAACAGCGGTAGCGGGGCAGGAATGGCCCTTTGGATTCACCCAGCGGCCTGTACAAAAGCATTATTCCAGTGGGTTCGTCCATATGTCGAGCAGCCTTTTTACATAGTCAATTTCCATCTGATCGATTCTGACATTTGTATGGCAACCTGCCAACGCCGCATCAGTCGCCATGGTGAATCCACCGAGCTCGAGATAAAGATTCAGATCCATAATCAATAGATTGTAATTAGTTTGATGACCGGACGGCTTAACTTTTTCAATTCACTTTAATGCACATGGTAATTAGGAGATTGGTTCTCATAATCTGTTGGTGTGATATCAAGTAATGAGATTATGAGACAGAGATTAACTAGGTGCTTACGAGGAGGAAGTGACTGCTGTTTGCTCACGTTTCTGAATATGGTTACAAAGTGACCTGTTAGACGACTCGAAATGCACTGCAAATGTGGGGCCATTACAATGAACATGATTTCATCCTGAGTTTAACTGGCAACATTAAGATACACCAATGAAAGTCATTTTTAAGAATGGCTTCTCAAGCCATCAGTTGTCCTCAGTGTGAAAAGATGAATCTCAAAATCATACAGTAATTGTTGGAAAGGGTTCAAATACACAAAAATGCTGAAAAACCAAAGAATTTGTGGGACCTGAAGGATTTTTCTGAAGAACAGCAGGCAGTTTAACTGTTCAGGACAAACAAGGGACTCATGAACAACTATCACTAAACAAAAAACACAGCTGTGGATCATTCAGGTAACAACACAGTATTAAGAATCAAGTGTATGTAAACTTTTGAACAGGGTCATTTTTAAAAATGTAACTATTATTTTCTCTTGTGGACTATATGTGAACGTCTTTTATGTGAAATATCTTATTCAGGTCAATACTGAATAAAAAAAATAATATTCATTTTGTACGATCCCTCTTATTTTACTAAAATAATTTATATTTCGCAGATTCTGAAACTTTTGACCTCAACTATATTATTGTATTATATTATTCAGATGTAGCATGTTTTGCACATGAAACTATAAAGCTTTTATTAAATAATTCATTTAAACTCCATTCAAATTGTTTCTGCCTTAGGTGTGTTTTTATATTTAAACGTAAGATCATTGACCCACTTTTGACACGGATAGAATGTTCAGTTTTCAAAATGTAACTGATAAAGATGAGGTCATTCTGTTGGATTCTGATTGGTCGTCTTTTTTTCCTTTTGTCATCATTATTTGCATATACCTGGATTATTATAGTTAAAACCATTAAAAAATGATTTTTGTTAACTACATTTTTGTTACTTGCTTAAATCACCTTAAATGAAATAAAATATTTTAAAAATAATCTAGTTGCAAAAGCAATATTTTTTTTTTCATTTTGTTTAATTTGATGTACTAAAATAACTAAACAAAATAAAAAGAAATAACAAAGATATCACTTTATAATAAGGTTCCATTAATGTTAGTTAATATATTAACTAACATAAATGAACAATACATTTATTACACTATTATCTACTATCTATTTATTATTAATCTTTGTTAATGTTAGTTAATGAAAATAGTCGTTCAGTGTTAGTTTGCTAATTCACAGTGCATTAAGTAATGTTGACAAACAAAAAATTAGATTTTAATAATGCATTAGTAAGTGATAAAATAAATGCTGTGGAAGTATTGTTCATTCTTAGTTCATGTTAACTAAGTTAAATAGTTAACTAATTAACTAATAACTAACGTGTTACCATAAAAAACTACTGTATATAGACATTTAAAATAACTAGTGACAAAAACACACAACAAAATGACTAAAACTAAAATTAAACTAAAATTAAAATGGAAAAACTACAACAATAGTATATACTACACTGAATCGTCATTGGTTGCCTCTACCTGGATCTGTATAAGCCTTTATAACTGCCGTTTTAAACTGCAAATATGCAATTGTCATGTTGTGTTAATTCTCATACACAGCCAATAGCAAACAAGATGCGTGTTCAGTGTCATGACAACGTCAAAGCGGCTAAACTTTAACAGTATTCTTTTATTTCTGCCTTAGAAGCACATTAGTACTACAACTGACTCGGTTTCACGTCAGCCAAGATGGCATTTTCCGAGTTTTGAGACTGTCTATCAATAGAGCCGTTTTCGAGTCTCTCCTCTCTTCTCCTCTCCTTCGTTGGGTCCTGCAGGCAGGTCTTAATCCCTCTCTTTTTTGTTTTCTCTCTGGTTTCTGTGGGGCGGGTCATGAGGATCTGAACCTGCACATTCTTGTGGGGCTGTGTGAGCTTCACATGGTAACCAGTGAACCGCATTGTTAGGCCAAGAGAGAGAGAGAGAGAGAGATTATGGCAGCCATGCAAGTTATAACGTGAGTCTTCGCAAGCCAAGAAAGAAAGACCTGAAGGAACCGAAACGCACTCTTCCATCTGTTGGCAGCTGAATCATGTGCTCTTCCTGTTAAGATGAACCTCTCGTGTTTGATAGCAGGTGTTGAGATTGTTGAAATGCTGAGACAGTGTGTTTAGAACGAAAGCTGGAGTGACAGAAATGAACTTGGCTTGAAAAGGAACGGCTCAGGCAGGAATTAAAATTGTCATTTTTTTACTCACTTTGACGTCGGTTAAAAACCCGTGGGCTGTAGGGCTGTAAAACCAAACCGTTGTGGTTCCCATTGACATCTATTGTAATTTCTGTCCAAAAAATGGAAGTCAGTGGAAACCAAAACCGATTACCAATATTATTCCAAATATGAATAAATGAATGAATGTTGGTAGCCGAACCATGTTAGTTCCCATTGACTTCCATTATAATTTCTGTCGATGAAATAGAAGTCAATGGCAACCAAAACTGTTTGATTAACATTATTCAAAATATCTATAAAATAAATACATATATGAAACATTTTGGTATCCAGATGGTAATATCTGTCTAAAAAATGGAAGTCAATGAGAACCAAAACTGATTACCATTATTATTCAAATTATGAATAAATAAATATATGAAGAATGTTGGTAACCGAACAGTTTCAGTTGCCATAGACTTCCATTGTAATTTTTGTCTATAAAATGGAAGTTTGATTAACACTATTCAAAATATCTATTAAATAATTAAACATATGAAAAATTTTGGTAGCCAGATGGTTTTGGTTCCCTTTGACTTTCATTTTAATTTTTGTCTATAAAATGGAAGTCAGTGGAAACTAAAACTGATTACCAATATTATTCAAAATATGAATAAATAAATATATGAAGAATGTTGGTAACCAAACAGTTTCAGTTCCCATTGACTTCCACTTTAATTTCTGTCCATAAAATGGAAGTCAATGGGAACCAAAAGTGTTTGATTATGAACATTATTTAAAATATCTATAAAATAAGCAAATATGTGAAGAACGTTGGTAACCAACAAGTTTTGGTTCCCATTGACTTCCACTGTAGTTTTTGTCTATAAAATGTAAGTCAATGGGAACCAAAACTGTTCAGTTCATGTTCTTCATATATCGTCATAGGTATTATTTATTTCACAGATATTTTGTATAATGTTGTTTACCAAACTTTTTTGGTTCCCATTGACATTAACTGTAATTTCCGTCTAAAAAAAATGGATGTCAATGGGAACCAAAGCCGATTACCAATATTATTCAAAATATGAATAAATAAATATATAAAGAATGTTGGTAACCGAACATTTTCAGTTCCTATAGACTTATAAATGAATAAATATATGGTACATTTTGGTAGCCAGATGGTTTTGGTTCCCACTGACTTCCACTGTCATTTTTGTCTGTAAAATGGGAACCAAAACTGTTCGGTTACCAACATTCTTCATATATCTTCATATATATTTTTTTTCATTTGTAGATATTTTGAATAATGTTGGTAACCAAATAGTTTTGGTTCCCATTGTAATTTCTGTCCAAAAAATGGAAGTCAATGGAAACCAGAACTGATTACCATTATTATTTAAATTCTGAATAAATAAATATATGAAGAATGTTGGTAACCGAACAGCTTCAGTTGCCATAGACTTCCACTGTATTTTTTGTTTATAAAATGAAAGTTTGATTAACATTATTCAAAATATCTATTAAATAATTAAACATCTGAAAAATTTTGGTAGCCAGACAGTTTTGGTTCCCATTGACTTCCATTGTATTTTTTTCTCCATAAATTGGAAGTCAATGGTAACTACAACTGATTACCAATATTATTCAAAATATGAATAAATAAATATATGAAGAATGTTGCTCACTGAACCATTTCAGTTCATATTGTCTTCCATTGTAATTTTTGTCTATGAAATTGTCAGTGGGAACTAAAACTGGTTGATTTAACATTATTCAAAATATCTATAAAATATATATATATATATATATATATATATATGTGAAAAAGTTTAGTAACCAGGCGGTTTTGTTTCCCATTAACTTCGACTGTAATTTTTGTCTATAAAATGGAAGTCAATGGGAACCAAATCTCTTTAATTAACATTATTAAAAATATCTATAAAATAAATAAATATATTAAAAATTTTTGTAGCCGGATGGTTTTTGTTCCCACTGATTTCCACTGTAATTTTGGTCTATAAAATAAAAGACAATGGGAACCAAAACGTTTTGGTTATCAACAATCTTTAAAATATCAATAAAATTAATAAATAAATGAAGAATGTTGGTAACCAAACAGTTTCAGTCCCCACTGACTTCCATTGTAATTTCTGTCCATAAAATGGAAGGTAGTAGGAACCAAAAGTGTTTATGAACATTATTCAAAATATAAAATTAATAAATGTATGAAGAATGTTGGTAGCCAGATGGTTTTGGTTCCCATTGACTTACACTGTTATTTTTATCTATAAAATGGGAACCAAAACTGTTTAGTTACAAATTTTTTTTCAAAATATCTCTAAAATAAAAATATATATGTGAAGAATGTTTGTAACCAAACTGTTTTGGTTCCCATTGAGATCCATTGCAATTTTTGTCCAAAAAATTTAAGTCAATGGGAACCTAAACTGATTACCAATATTATTCAAAATATCAATAAATAAAAATATGAAGAACGTTGGTTCCCATTGATTCCACTGTAATTTTTGTCTATAAAATGGAAGTCAGTGGGAACCAACATTCTTCAAAATATCAATAAAACAAATAAATTCATGTAGAATATTGGTAACTGAACAGTTTCAGTTCCCATTAATTTCCACTGTAATTTTTGTTTATGAAATGGAAGTCGATGGAAACCAAAGCTGTTACCAGCATTCTTCAGATAACTTCTTTCTTGTTCCAAAGAAGAAAGAAAGTTTGGAACGACATGAAGGTGAGTACATTTTCAGTTTTTATTTTGGACTGAACTATCTGCATAGAATATAGCAAACAAGTCATGGACATTTATGTAGCAAATCGTTTCAAGATATTCATTATTGGAGGTTAGCTAAAATGCTCTCAAATGAAAGCAAGCAAACAAAGTGTTCCGCTGACATTTCTTAGTGGAATATGTTGCTGTATTTTGCTGTTGAAGTGTTGTGGTGTAGTGTGTCATTGTGTGTGCGTTTGTGTGTTTAAGCTGTGTATCTGGTTTCTCCTCCTGAGTCTTGTTTCTCTCATTCTATCTCTCATCACTCCTCCCTTCTATTTACCCTCCTAATGAGGGGGGCGGGACCCCCGTGCTGTGATTGACAGCTCCACACTCCCCTCCTCTCCATTATCTTCATGTCCACACTCACAGTGAGTGTTTGGCTTTTCCCCTCCATCATTAAGTGACGTCACCTAAAACTAAAACCAAAACCAGAAAAATAAAACATTTTCATACTTGAAACAAACTGAAACAAAATATTGCCTTAATAGGTTTCCAGTTAAGGCAACATTTCTTAGTGTCATTTAGTTTAGCTTAAAGTACTATGAATGAATAAAACTAAATAAACTAATACATAAAAACTATAGACATTTTTTTAAACTAATGAAAATGACAAAACACAACTAAACAACTAAAATTGAAGTAAAATGTAAAATTTGAAGTAAATAAAATGTAAAAACTATAATTCAGTGATTCTAAAATAACACTGAACAAATGTAATCAGTACATGTTTTTATTAGAAATTCGTCATTTAAAAACAGAGCATTCTTTTGTCAGGTTAATTACATAATAGATAATGCAAGTTATGTAAATTGCATTACTTTGGACTGAATTCTACAGTTTCATTCTCTAAACTCAGGCATTTTCATATGTGAAAATGCGTTATTAAAGTGCGTTATGATTTCTAGACCTGAAAAAGTTTTTAAATAAATAAATAAATTCAGTGAACTTTTTAAAATCAATTTAAAATTATTTTTATTTGTTATTGAACAACTGGAAAGGTCACAGAAAACAATTGTTGTATGTGAATACGCAAGAAAAGTTGGAATAGCTCTTCATTTTTAATGCTTATTAAATTACAGCATGAACATGCACTTCCTTGTGAATTATTACACCATGCTGTAGTGTGTTTGCAATGAAACACAAGTCAGACAACCTATTATTAGTCCCTGAATAATGTATTTGGGTTAAGTGTCGAGGGCCTGTGTGTGTCTCAGGTTATAGTTCTGATCTGGACTCTGGTTTTCAGTCTCTGAGCAGTCATATCATCAGGATTTAAAATGCAAACTCTGAACTGAGATCAGCTGAAAGCTGCAGGCGGGTTGTGTTTTCTCCTCACGGAAGCTGGCAGCAGCTACCAGTTTAATTTTCCCCTGAACAAAAGCTTAGATCAGTTAGTGAGCGCTCATATCTAATCACTGCTGTCAGATTTTTCTTAAAGTAAACTTTTAAAAGCCTATGTGTAGTACTTTTTGAAGGTGCCCTTGTGCTGTTAAAACTTATAATATTATTAAAATAAAACTGCATTTTTCCTTTTTGTTGTGCTCAAAGAACTGAGACACAACTGAACTGAATGCATCTTATTTTCAGACACTTTCTTTTTGAAGTGTTTTCGATGTTTAAGCTGTTTTGCAACTATTACCATTAAGTTTTGGATTATTATTTTGTAACAAAACAAATATAAAGTGTCAGTTTTATGTCAGTCTGAAACTTTACTTTTTTTTTTTTTTTTGAATAAAGGATTTTTGTTTCTCATATAAAATAAAGTATAACGAACAAAAAGTACAAATGTACAAACTATACATAGGCCTAATACATGTAAATTAAAGTGAAACAGAACTTTATTTTAAAATAATTAAGAACAGGATCCGGACCTCAGAATGTAAGATGCACAGGAACCAACACAAGATTTTTTTTTTTTCCGATTTAGAAGTACGTTTTATTTTATTTTATTTTATTTTTTTTTTGATAGATATTGTAGACAGGCCTTTCTCAAGAAATTAACTACTTAAGAACTTAACAATAAAAAACGTAGTTCGATTGTAACCGAGTGTAAACAGGCCAGAAAACAAAAGTAGTTTAAACAGAGAAAAGAAGTCTAAAACTTTAGGAAATCGTATCATATTTTAATTTTTCCCCCAGATTTAAATCGTTTTAAAGCATGGCACGGAAAGTTGGTAGGCTACCTGCTGATCCGCCTCCATGAACTCCGCAATCCAGGTGTAAAACATTCCCGCTTCTTCCTCTTTCACCGAAGCCCCGGTGAGTGACAGATCAGCGCACACTGCGCTTGTGCTTTCTGACAACTCTGGGATTTACAGGGGATTTTATGCACCATCGTTTTAATAAGCGCCGACAATTTACAAGAGACACGACAATCCGCCTGGCAAAGAGACCGATCGCACACACACACACTGGCTCTTTCTCTCAAGCACACACGCACACACACACACACACACACACACTTGCTTCAGGCCGGCTGATCCCGAGGCTTTACGGGTTTATACTGCTCAGGAAACTCTACTGCATTTTGGGATTACACAAATACCCCCGGACAATAGGTTAGTGCCAGCAGATATCTTGATTTTACGCGATCGAGCCTCTTTAACAGCCTTTGGTGCGTGCTAAATTGTTCCAAGAAGTTGGAGTTGTTTTTTCTGGGTTTATGCTGTAATGGATCTCATCATTGTTCTTTTGTGTGCGAACGTAATGCCAGATCTAGAGCATTAATTTGGCAATAAAATAAGTAACTTTGTAAATATAGTAAGCATGTGAATTCCCTTATGATAGTTTTTAATTATTAATAGATTGACTTGTGTTCTCATGTCTGGAGGCCTTATCGACTTTATGTGACTTTAAGTGATTATGTAATTCGTTGTAGCCTAGTATAAAGGTGTATGCCGTTTTTATATAAAATAAAAAAAATAAAAATAATAATAATAATAAAAAAAAACACTAATATAATCCCAGGCCTGTTGTCCTACTTTACAAAACGGTGTTTTCTTTCTTTTCATTTATTTATTAGTTTATTTATTTATTTTTCAGTTAGTTAGTAACCAATATCCAGTCATACATATCAAAAAGTTTGTTAATCCATGTAACCTGACTAAATGTTTTTATGTATTAATTAATTCATTTTTTACTTAATGACCTTGACAGTCGTAAGAGTCTTTATGGGCTCACCTCTGTTTATGTTTTAGTTATTTATTTATTTACTTACTTATTTTTTAATCTTGTATATAATTATATCTTTATTATTATTATTATTATTTTGTGGACAACAAAACAATTGCTGCATGTTGGTTACAACAAGCTGACTTTAATTTGGAGAACAAATAATTTTATATACTACTCCTATTAAGATTTTAAAACAGAATCCTTTCACTGCTTGCTTTCCTTAATAAATACTGAAAGTACATGTTAATATAAAACTATACTTGCATCAAGATGGGTTACACCACTTATAACTTTTTGGCTTTTAAGCTTCCCAAGTAACCGAAATTAACCTACTTTTAATTCTGAAACGGAAATCTAAAACTAAATTCAGTATGAATTTTATTAAATGTAGTATTGAATGACGTAATAGATCCTGACAAAAAATAATTGACCTATATATCACGCAAGGCGCGTATCTCAAATAACGGTCTAACAACAAATCTCGTTTATTGTTAATTGAAACATGCTTATGTTAATTATTTACGTTAATACCCAAAGAAACTTTTCTTTAAAGCATGCGTGGATGAGCTTATTTTATTCATGTTTATAATTAGTGCTCTGATAAGATTTAGTCACTAAAAACGACCCGTTTTCATTGACCAAACGGCAAATCGATTTAAGAATAGTATTCTTATCTTTTCTATTTGCTTTCCCTCAGTGTTTACGCTCACTAAAGGCTGGAATTAAAAGTGTATTCAAATAGTTTACTCTCCTCGGGACTCGCACATTCACACCGCAGGTTAATATGCCGTCACATCGAAAGGAGGAGTTAATGAGTACATCTTCGTTCTGATTGGCTTAAGCGGTCGTCTGTAAGAATAACCGAGAGTTCTGATTGGCTATGGTGGGCGGGTCTGCAGGTGTCTTTTGCTCATAGACGGACAGGCCATCAAGAAGGTGATCAATCTCAATTCGTCAGCATTGGCTATCACCTTAATATTACGCGTGGATACGACGAGCCTCTTGAGGCACTGCATCCGACTGTCTGCAGACGGACTTTGTGATCATATTGGGAACTTGTTGTGAAGTTTGTGGCTAATTTGTTTTCTTGCAATTCCAACCATCAGCTGGAGTCCAGAGCCCTCTGCAAAAAGAGTTTCTTGGTTTTGTGGATTTTCAGTTTACGGATCTCAAAGAAGAAAAAAGAGGATAGAAGACTAAGAATAAAAGGTAAAGCAAAATGTTTTACATTTATTTTTTATTATAAATACAAATCTAAATCGCAGAATTTTAGTTTTTTTCATCCATTTTGTTGCTAATTTCTGTCATTTCGTCCAAAAGTGTTCAGAATTCTTTAAAAGTGCTGTAAACTTCAATGCAGAATGCATCACTTTGCTTATCCGTAAAATATAAGGCGGCAATTAAAATTAATTTTGCAATTAGGCTGTAGTTGGATCATTAAGTTGAGTTAAAGTTTTCAGAATGCTTTAAAAGTGCAGTAAACTTAACTTTGCTTTTCCGTAAAATATAAGGCAGCAATTGAAATTAATTTTGCTATTTTAGTTAGTTCATTAAGTTGGATTTCACGATCTATTTAAAAAAAAATGATTCAAAAGTAAATTATCTTGTTTTAGGACAATTATTAGGCTAAAGACAAATAGTTTGAATTAAATCAAAAACAAATTAATGCCTGGGAAATTTCTTTTTTTTAGGTATAGAAAATAGGCTACATTTTGCATGAATTACTTACGTCTTCGCAATTGCAGTCGTAATTAACAAAGTTTGCAGAACCAGAGTGCACCGAGAAATGGAGAGTTGTCGTTTATTTAGTTGATAAGGTTTCTTCTGCAAATGGAGTCCCCTCTGGGTCTAATCTAAATGGCTATGGAGAATAATTTGCACACTCACTGGCCATTTACATATAGTTAAAGCTCGATTGTGGAGTCTTTAGGCCCATGTTATCTGTCCTCAGCGTGGGATTAATGGGGCCATTCATAGGCATGAGCGACGGAGAAAAAGCGCAACATGTCATTTACAGAACTTTTGTCTTAATACATTTGTACTATTGCCTCATAACAATTGCAACGAAACATAGTTTGGTCCTCCCAAATAATTCCAAATGCGCATAAGCCTCGAGTTTATCCCGAGCCTTCGGCCTTCTGTCCAGGAAAACAAGCGCGTCAGCGTTAGAAAAATAATTCAGGTATTTGATTCTATGTTGCGAATTTCGTTTCAAAAATATGTGAACGATTTACTTATTTGTTCATTCGTTCTGTTAGGTAATAGGCTATATTTAAATAACATTTAAAACATACTGTAAGTACAAGCAAAAAATCTGTAGGCCTATATAATTAACTTTTTAATAACAAATGTCTTGTATTGTGTTCTTTTGCACCTTACTTTAAAGTGAATTCAGTCATTCTGGAGCTAAATAATTAACTTTATTTTATAAATATTATGCTATATAAATGTATTTTCAAATATTATAAAATAAATATATATAGCTCGTTGTATTTATCTGTTAGCATTTGTTAGATTAAAACGGCCATTAATTAAATTCATCATTCTACCGCCAAATTTCAAATGTTCCGATAAACAAAAGAAAAGATCAAAGATTTGGCGGCGTCGCGTCCGTCAGGAGCGCTTAACAGGGCATGACATGTAAATGGCCAATTAGTGTGTGAAGGCCTTGATTAGTCGAGTGTGAAAAAAAAGCGATCATTAAAGGCAAGACATTAGTCATATTCAGACATATCATTGTCCTCACATGCCTTTCACACCTTTTACAATGGGCTGTGTATTTAATATATCCAAATACTATTTATTACACCTCGCTGTGTGATAGGACAAGATGTAGAATACAGTTTATAAAATAACAGGCAATTCCAAAAACTGGTATGCTCTTTTAAAATTTTGGAGGGAAAAATAATAAAATAAAAATAAAATACAAATTTTAAATAAACACTATTTTTATTATTTATTTATTTAATAAATTATTTTTGTTGCAGGTGTCTCTCTGGAGCTCAACAATGATGTCATACCTCAAACAGGCCCCTTATGCCATGAACGGGCTGGGGCTCAGCGGGGCAACCATGGATCTCCTCCATCCCTCTGTGGGATATCCCGGTAAGCATATATCTTTGAAAGATAACATTTAAAGAGTTTCTTCATGCAGAATCTTAATGCGAGAAAACTTTTACACAATGCATGGCAATTTTAAAATGTAATCTACAAAACTATCATAAGGGACTTTTTTTTTAAATTGAGATTATACAGTTTCTGAAAGCTGGATTAATAAGCTTTCCATTGATGCATGGTTTGTTATGACAATATGTGGCCAAGATACAACTATTTGAAAATCTGGATTTTCTGGGTGCAAAAAAAATCTAAATATTGAGAAAATCGCCTTTAAAGCTGTCCAAATGAAGTTCTTAGCAATGCATGTTACTAATCAAAAATTAAGTTTTGATATATTTATGGTAGGAAATTTACAAAATATCTTCATGGAACATGATCTTTACTCAATATACTAATGATTTTTGGCATAAAAGAAAAACAATAATTTTGACCCATACAATGTATTTTTGGCTATTGCTACAAATATGCACACGCTACTTAAGGCTGGTTTTGTGGTCCAGGGTCACAAATGACTTTAAAATGCATCTACGCTATTTCAAACCATCTTTACACGTGATTTAGTAACTTCAGTTTGGTTTCCTTTATTGCAGCAAATCCTCGTAAGCAGAGAAGAGAGAGAACGACGTTCACTCGCACTCAGCTGGACATCCTGGAGAATCTGTTCGCAAAGACACGCTACCCAGACATTTTCATGCGTGAGGAAGTTGCTCTGAAAATCAATTTGCCTGAGTCAAGAGTGCAGGTGGGTGTTGTTGTGCTACTTTCCTAATGCTGAGAGATTTATTTATGTAGCGCTTTATACAATACAGACTATTTCAAAGCAGCTTTACAGTCAAAAACAGGAACATTATTGTCATTATTCAGCTCAATTCAGTTCAATAACTCTGTCTGTGTTGTAAAGGATCAATTATGAAACAACGTCAATTCAGCTAAAGCAGCTCTACAGAAAACAATAGAGTCATTATTCAGCTCAATTTAATGTTGTTTCCGTTCAGTTCAGTTACTTTGTTACAATTATTAAATAAGTTGAATTGCATCTGTAAAGCAGCTCTAAAAAAGGCAATAGTGTCACTGCCTCATTTAGTGTTGCTTTACAGATGAAATTGAACTTGTTTCAATTTGTTTGCTTGTTGTGCTAAATTGAATTGACACTGAATCTGAATTGAGCTGAAAAAAATGTTGATTCAGTTCAGTTAGTGTGTCAGTGTTTTAAAGGCAGCTTTGTTGGAGGCAATAGATCCAGTGTTGATTCAGATCAGTTCAACAACTGTCAGTTGCTGTACATTGCTATAAAGCAATAAAAGTAGCTCTATAGAAGACAAAAGTGTTGTTATCCAACTCAGTTGAAATTTTGTTCTCTTCTGATCTCAAATCAATATTTAAGGTGTTCAGATCTTAAATATTAGTTCACTTTGAGAATAAAAATTTCCTGGCAATTTACTCGCCCACATGTCGTCCAAGATGTTCAGGTCTTTCTTTCTTCAGTTGAAAAGAAATTAAGGTTTTTGAGGAAAACATTTTTCTCCATTTAGTGGACTTCAATGACAGCCAACAGGTTTAAGGTCCAATTTGCAATTTCATTGCAGCTTCAAAGGTCTTTGCATGATGCCAGTCAGTCATTTTCTTAAAAAATTAAAAATGTATATGCTTTTTAACCACAAATGCTTGTCCTGCACTAGCTTGATTTCACACATTACGTAATCATGTTGGAAAGATCACGCGTGATGTAGGCGGAAGTACCAACCCAGTGTTTACAAAGCAAACGTGCAAAGAAAGTCAAACGCCCTTTACAAAAGGTAACACAACGATGTCGGGCGATTTTGATGATGACGTAATGACACGCAATGCAGAGCTAGTGCAAGACGAGCATTTGTGGTTAAAAAGTACATAAATTTTTCATTTTTTTTTTAGAAAATGACAGATCATTTTGCTAGATAAGACTCTTATTCCTCTGCTGGGATTGTGTTGAGCCCTTTGAAGCTGCCTTGAAACTGCAATTTAGACCTTCACCCCATTGATCCCCATTAAAGTCCACTATTTAGAGAACAACCTGGAATGTTTTCCTCAACCTTAATTTCTTTTCAACTGAAAAAAGAAAGGCATGAACAACTTGGATGACTTGGGGGTGAGTAAATTATCAGGAATTTTTTATTCTGGAAGTGAACTAATCGTTTAACATTTTAGCATCATTAACCATGACGTTTTGTGTTTGTCACAGGTTTGGTTTAAAAACAGACGGGCAAAGTGTCGTCAGCAGCAGCAGAGCAGCAGCAACAGCAACAGTTCGAAGATCCGTCCGGCAAAGAAGAAATCCTCTCCGTCCCGCGAGAGCCCTGGGTCAGAGAGCAGCGGCCACTTTACTCCTCCTGCCGTCTCCAGTAACACCTCATCGTCCTCGTCTTCGTCCTCAGGCTCCAACCCCTCCGGTCTTAGCGGAGTGGGTCTGATCAGCAGCTCGTCCTCAGGAACAACACCTGTCTCGTCCATCTGGAGTCCCGCTCCGGTCTCGCCGCTTCCCGCTCCCTCATCACTCCCAGACATCTCTCCCCCGGCCAGTGCGTCCTGCATGCAGAGGGCCATCTCGGGCGGCGGGGGTACTACAGGAGTGCCGTCGTACCCCATGCCTTACAACCAGGCTCCCAGCTACGCCCAGGGCTACCCGACCTCAAACGCCGCCTCTTATTTCGGCGGCATGGACTGCGGATCCTACTTGGCGCCGATGCCCAGCCATGCCCACCATCACCCGCATGCCCATCACACACAGCTGAGCACTGCTGCGGTATCAGGACACCACCCGCACCACATCGGGCAGAGCGCCGGACACCCGCATCACACTCACCAGGGGTACGGTGGCGCCGGGCTGGCGTTCAGCTCTTCGGACTGTCTGGATTACAAAGATTACAAAGATCAGGCTGCTGTGGCTTCATCATGGAAACTGAACTTCAGTTCGGCGGCAGCCGACTGCTTAGACTACAAAGACCAAGCCGCTTGGCGCTTTCAGGTTTTGTAAGGACTATTCATGTTGTTTCCTGATGTTTACTTGTTTGTTTTTCTTTGGAGAAAGTCTTTTCCTCAACGTCGGACACCACGGAAAAAGTAGTGACTTTTGTGCCAACTTTTTTACTTTTCGGCGAAGGATTCGGAAACCAAAGTTTCTTGTGTGTTGCGAAAGCGAGACAGGTTCTTCGTCACCCTCAACGGACAGATTAAAATGCGAGGGTTGAATTTGTCGCACTCCCGACACGACGCACTGAACGAATGAGACACGTGGTGTTTGAAACAATGAAGGCAATAATAATTTTATATGATTTTCTTTACAGAGGAGAATGTGACTTATGCCTTACAGCTCATGTGAGATGTTAAAAACTAATTTGCATTCATGTTCATTTAATAAATATAAGCTTAAAATTGAGACCAATTGTTTTTCATTTCCTTTTTGACCTAAATGTTATAGGCCTTGTGTTTGATAAAATATCAAAGTTCAAAAATCACAAAATGTTTATATATATATATATATATATATATATATATATATATGTGTGTGTGTGTGTGTGTGTATATATAAACATTTTGTGATTTTTGAACTTTGAATATAGAAATTTCTTTACAAAATTGCTAATACTTAATGGCTAAAAAAAATTAATCAAATAAAAATTCAAAATTATGTAAATAAATATAAAACTTTATACATATAAAGAAAAAAAAGTAAATTTCTTTACTGAACGGCTAAATAAAAAAAATCAGAAATAATTTAATAGTAATTTTCACTAATTTTAGCAATTTGGAAATATATGTAGAGAGAGAGAGAGAGAGAGAGAGAGAGAGAATGTAAATTTCTTTACTGAATGGCTAAAAAAATCTATTAGAAATAATTTAATAGTAATTTTCAATAATTTTAGCAATTCGGGAAAAATTTTGGAATAAATACAGATATATATGTATGTAAATTTCTTTATTAAATTGCTAAAAAATGTAGAAAAAATATATATATATAAAATGTAAATTTCTTTACTGAATGCCTAAAAAATTATAAATTCAATCAGAAATAATTTATTAGTCATTTTCAATAATTTTAGCAATTTAGCAAAAAAAAAAAAAAAAAATATATATATATATATATATATATATATTTTTTTTTTTTTTTTGCTACATTTAAATTTACATTTATTTATTTATTTATTTAATTTTTTTGCTAAATTGCTAAAATTATTGAATTTATTCCCAAAAAATAAATAAATAAAATTAATTACAGTGATTTTACCATGGTTAAGGGGCATTCTTAAACCTAAACAACCATTAAGCCTAGTACTGAAGTTCATAAGTGTAACTCTAAGTGATATTATAAATGTATAGAATTTATATATGTGCATTAATATAGAATTCACATTATTTGGATGTATGTGCACAGATTCAGAAGTGACTCCTCCAATCAGATTTTTACTATTCACTATTTTTACTATATTTACTATTTAATATATTTTTTGTTATAAAGCAATAAATCTCTGAACTCTCAATGATAAAAGACACCAATTATTGCACCAAAGTAGCCTGTGGGATTCTAATTAGGGTTCCATAGAAACTTAAGAAATTGTACAAAAGCTTCAAAATGGAAATGTTTCTGTCTTCAGAGTTTCTGTCTTCAGAGTCACAGGATCTATTGAAAAGCATTATAATTAAATAATTGAGTTCAGGCTGGAATAAAAGGGTGGCTTAGATTCAATCCAACAGAAAAGCTCATATAAACAATAATGAAGTCATATCAACACATTGATGAACACGTATTGGTATTCTGACCGGTATGATGTGCGGATTTATTTATCCAACAGAAAAACGACAAATCACGATTTTAATTACCAGCTACCTCAAGACTCTCTTCGACGCAGCTGGGTAAATAGGGTTAGATAAACGGGACGGCCATGTTTGCTTGTTTGTTCAGGGGTGTCCCGCTGTGCTGTAGCTGCATGGCATCTTACTGAGGCGCAAACATTGTGGGATTTGGTACATCTGCATCAAACAAGCTCAGTTAATCTCTGAGCGTGTTTGAGGAATGCTGTTGTCTGGTTAAAACTGGACTGAAGTAATCCAAACACCTGTTCTCACCACATAACACCATCTCCAGAACATTTACCAGTGTTTTTGTTTGCATGTATTCACACTAGGCACTTCATATTTGTTTGGCCTAAAACAGGTTTTAATTCAGCGCCCAGATTTTACATTGAAAATGAAGTGGCAAACCCAACAGGAACAAAATTGTTTACCAAATCTACAGATGTAAGAATCTGTAGCTTTAAGAACTCACCAAAAAAATGCGTGTATATCATAGGTGTGCATTTGAACACAGACCCATTAGTAGGTAAATATGACTCACCTTAAGCAGATATAATTAAGTCACAGAGAGCTTGATTTCTTCATAAACAAGATCTACGCAGGTCCCCCTTTCTGGTTTTTGTATATGTCCTAATGTAAGTTGGTTTGTTCGCAGGAGAGCTCCTCTGTGTTTCAGGCATGATGGGTGTAGCTACACTTAGAGCTGTTTCCGGACCTGAGGGAATAAGCTCAGTTTTCCTCACTAGAGGCCTCTTGTTGCAGTGGTGCAGGTGGGCTTGGGTTTCCCCCCACTGTATATTATGTGGGGAAAACAGAAAGGAATTATATAACATCTGATTATGTATTCAGTATATTCATAAATCCAAATATATAATAATAAATGTACAGAAACGCTTATATATTCTGAATGTATAATTATACACCCTGAAATTATATCAGAATATGAGAGCTATCCATCTAGGCCTAATTTGTGTTATTATACACATTACATATTATGTTACAATACATATTACGCATTATTAGTATACATCATATATACATTTTATATCCACCTTTTTCCGGCAAAGTGGGCTCGACCATTTGTAAATTTTATGCATCTGGCTTCATGTCTCTTCCGCATCCAGCTTTTTTTTTTTTTAACTGTGCAAAACAGCTAGTTTTGCTGTTTGATACTAAAAATGGGTGTGTCTTACAATATTATTTTAATGTTTTATCTTAATTATGGGCACAGTGGTTTGTAGTGCAAACAGTTTTACCGTTTACTGCACGTTGTTATTCTTCCCGTTATTTCCTTAGCGGCTATTGAACCGAAAGGCTCACATAGGCTTACTTCCGCGTTAAAGAATAAGGTGCATATTTACAAAGTCCCTTTAGCAAGTCATTTCACTCGGCGACCATCTTTGAAACGCCTCTCAGACAGGCAAGTGCAGCTCCTATCTCTTTGAATGGGGAAACATCAAATTCTCCAAAACTGTTCACCAAGCTTACGATTAAATTTCATATTTAAAATCCTCAATGAAATCTGACAAGAACTGCCTCAAAAATATTGTTCCTTATGCTCCAATAGCGTTACTGTTTCTATAGCGACGGGACTTATAACGGCAGCTGCAGTGACGCGCTGACTTTACTAATCAACGATTGGCTCTTTCATTAAGAAGGCGGGGCTTCGCGGCCATAATGAGCGTTGCATCTTTCTCTTTTCAAAACTATACGGGTGACAAGTTTTGGGTATTCTATAGTCTTTGATATTTATTTATTTATTTATTTATTTATAAAGAAAATGTAAATAAAAAACTAACTGTTTACATGTTTTGACACATTTTCCAGCATTCTTATTTTCCATTTTCTAATTGCTGAAAGTTAGCTAATAGTACAAGATTAATTAAATTATATTAATTTTGATCAGACATGCCATAAGTGTGGAAAAAAAACGAAAAAAAAGAAGAAAAAGAAAAGAAGAAAACATGATGTGAACTTCTCTACGCTCATACTAATCAAATATTCTAAGAAATGGATTCTGATTGGCTAGGACGCGATACACGCCATCGTAATTTGCATATCAGCTGCAGCCTATCATTTTCATAATTTTAATTTGACGTTTGTATTCTCAAGCACAGTTTCGTTTGAAATCATATTAACTGTCATAAAATTATTATTATCTAGATTATATAAGCGCGTATTGTTGCTATATTACCTTACCAGACGTGCAATAACCAATGGCGCTCTACCTCTTCATCTCAATTTGAATATTAAATGAGAGCTGCTCAGGTGGCGTATCTATCGCTACGGTACAGTATTTGTTTATATATAAATATATGTATGTATTTATTTATTTACCCCATCTCTGCATAATTGTGTGGTTAGCTGTATTTTACTATTCCATTTAGCACTTGTATTTTTCCATTTCCATGTCCGTTTCTGCCTTTTTTTCTATCGTCTCACTGAAGTCCTTGATCATGACGTGACCCTGTCTCAAACTAGCCATGTAATAGCATGTGTGTTGTCATCTCTCTCTTTATCTCTCTGTTTGAACAATTCAGATAAAGGAAAGAAAGGACTCAGTTAAGTGTATTTCTCCACTGGCCTAAAATCTTTGCTTATTGCTTTCACCATGCAAGCACTAATGATTTGCATGTGATGTTTGTTTATATGTGGAGATGAAGAAAAGAGGAAGATTAACACTAAATAAAAGCTTCAGTGTATTTAAATTACACATACTCTCTCTTCCCCTTCCTCACTGTGGTTGAATATTTTTTGTACACTAAAGATTTCCTATAGTACTCATGCTATTTTTAAAGAAAAAAGAGTCTGAACAACAAAAGGGTGAATAAATTAAGTCAGGGTCACAACATAACGCCCAAACACCCTAAAAATGACTCCCTCGACCTCTCCAATCTGTTTGTGTTTTCTGAACACACATACGTCCATGTTCCGACTTTGAAACAATATATCCGCACAGCACAACCCTGCCCAAAGTGTGTTTACAGCTGAGCTTGTTGTGTGTTTGCTTTGGGATGCGTGTCTGAGCAAGCGCGTAAACGGATCTCCCAGCAGCCCTTGGGTACTGTCAGACTTTGAGTGACAGCAGAGAGCTGCAGGATTAAGGCTGGCCGAGCATAAACAAACCCCAAGGTTTCATCTGCCATGGGTCCGGAGGGCCACTCGCGCACATTCTGTGACTTTTTATGGTCCGAAATGAATGAGACTCGAACAAAATTTGACGGGAACCTTCGAACTTCTGAAGTTCGAATGGTTTAGGAATCATAGGGGCTCTGAAGCAGCGACAGGTTTGAGTGTTGGTGGTCATTTTGCTTCAGGAAATAATTTTTGAGAAGGTTATGACTCCTCTGACAATTTTAATTAATTTTTTATCTGCCTTATAGTGATATATGGGCCATTCCACAGAATTGGTGCAAACGGCTGTCCTACATCCAAAAAACACATTTAGAAAGCAGTATTCAAATCTTAGATGTTTACTAAGATTTTTTTTTTCTACCACATCTGTAATATGATGTGGTCACTACCAAAACATTACTGTCACTACCTAAAATGTGCTGTCAATACCGAAACATGGGATGTTTTGTCAAAAATAAGTATACTGAATTATCAACTAAGATGCTATGATAGTGTTTGATTCAATGTATATTCAGTATATTAATGAATCTTTAAGTTTGAAATCAGTATGATCAACTTTTTGCCTTTTACAAAGAAAAGTTGAATTGAAAATATAAAAAATTTCATAAATTACATTTGTTAAAATTGTAATTGTTATTGACTTACCTCTGAAACTTTTTAATGAAATAGAAAAAATATATTTACAATGTAGATGTAAGCAAAATCTTTATAGGTCAACATAACCCTTGAAAATACAATATGCATACATACAAAATTTGTTGAAAAAGACACTTTTTTTTCCCAAGATGTTTCCAACTCTGACTTTGAACCAATTCTGTAGAATGGCCCATATAACACACACAAAAAAGCTTGTTTTTCCACCCACAAGTTACTGAGTTGCTTAAGACTGCTAATAGTTTTTAACATTTTTTTTCTTTGTTGATCCAAACATTAGAGAAATCATTAAGAAAGTGTTCCATTTCATCATTTTGAAATGGGAACATTATTTTTAAATGTTCTTTGAGAACCTTTTGCTAACATTCTTATAAAGTTATAAAAACGTGATTTCTGAAAGTTCTTTGAACATTCAAAATTTCCAGTTTTTAAAATGTTTAAAGAACATTTTTTTTTCTTGGTATGCAAACGTTAAGAGAAAATCTTACTGTTAATCATTACTGTTCTCTAAATGTTCTGAAACAAGTAATAAGTAATTCCACTTTTTAAAGTCAGTAGAATGTTCAACTAAAATGTTTCGGGGGGAAAAAAAAAAAAAAAAACGTTCCAGGAATTATGTTTAAGGAATGATTTGAGAACATTATTAAAGATCAGACAACGTCAAACCAACACTCTATTAATGTTAACTGGAAGAATATTTGTTAATAACTTTTACCAGAACATTAGCCAAAGTTCTGCGCCCTGCTAGCTGGGGATTTGCTGGTTAATCTATAGTTAAGAGGCCTGGTGGGACACCAGCTTACCCGCACAAACCCCATACTGGGAACCAGCACCCAAAACACAACACATGCTGGTGATGAACTGTGTCCTTGACGGGGCAGATGAGGTCTAGGGATGTTTCCCCCCCAACTAAAAAGTTGTATGTTTTATAGAAAATATGTTTAAATGTAGCTTTCGAATAAAAAGATGACTTATTGTTATTTTAATTGAGAATCTGATTTAAATGAGGATGGCAATTTGTATTGCAGCTTATCTACATGTATTGATTTAGCAGCAATCCTTTTATTTGGAGTGAATTAGTGTTATCGCATTTACACTGCAAATGCAATGTGGTCACATGCATTTTTTATTTCCCTTGAATGTTTGGCTCACAAAACCACTTGGACCTGTATTTAGCATGAGTGGACCCCAAAAATGGCTGCTGGTGTAAATGGGTACCAGACATTTAAATGTTATATAACAGTTTAAAGAGTAATCAGCAGCTGTATATTAAAGTATGATATTTTTATATGAAAAAAAAAAAAGATTATAAAAATATGAATCAATGAATAGTATTAAAAATGTAATTAAATTAAGTTATATAAATATATTTATTTATTCATTATTATATTTATTATTTATTTATATATATATATATATATATATATAAATTTTTTTTTTTTTTTTTTTTTTTTTGAGGAATAATAGTCGTCCCATAAGTGTTAACATAAACCAGTGTAGAAAGCATGCACATACACACTGATCTGGTCAGTTTATCCACAGTGGTAAATTAAACGGGTGGAAACCCCGATGGGTGAAACAGTGAAACGTTAGTGTCCCTCCCTCCTCCTCCTCTTCTCTGTGTCTTCACCTCTGCCAGTGTCCGCTCCTCTGTCATTCCCTGCTTTTGTGCTCTTTAAAGTGGTCGGTGGGGTGTTAATAATTTGTTTCTCTCCTTTTTTTTCATCCTTCGTCACTCGCGCTCTCTCATCTTCCTTAAGAGAGCGGGATGGGGTCCTTTAAGGGTGCCGCCCTCCCTGTTCCTTTCTCTCTTTCATGCTTTCTTTCTCTCTCTACCTCGTTTCTATCCTTTTTCATGCTTGGCGGCACCGGTCCCACCCTTTCAATTTGGCAGCACGGCAGTGACACTGTCAGAGCGGTTCAACTGGAACTGTTGCTATCTTTGGAATCTTCCCTGTGTGTGTAAGAGATTAGAGTGAAAGTCCATCTGTACGTTTAGACTGTAAAGGCCCAGGAAAGTTTACGATGATATCAAACACTTTAGAAAATAAGTCATATTTCTTAATTTAAAGATTTTCACATCCCATTAAATATTTTTCCACATTTTGTCCTGGAAGTGCAAGATGTGAATAATATTTTTTGTAAGCGAACAGGGTGTAGTGTCAGTTTTTCTTATTGGGCAATTTTTTGGGAATGAATACTGAGAATAAGAATAAGTGAGTGTTTTAAGAAGTCCAAAAAAAAAAAAAAAAAAGAACAGTGGCCAAGTACTGACAGTGTATAAAATAAAATAAAATAAAATAGGGAACTGAAAAAAGTATGCAGATTTCTAAGTGTTTTTGTTGTGCATACATACATACATATATATATATATGTATATAATGAAGTTTAAAAATTAACCACATTCAAACTCCCATTGACAATGTAATAAATAAATAAATAAATAAATACATTTTGAAAAATTATTTTTATGTTGTAACATACAGCAGAAAAAAAGGTAGATTCAGGAAAGCAATTCTGTAAATATGCATGCTTGAAAATATGATATATGATATGCTGTATGATATTTAAGTTGCAATCAGTCAGTGTGCAAAAATGCATTATATAGTACAATTACATCATTACTTCTGTTTAGTTTTCTGGAGAGCTTCAAACTTAAAAAAAAAAAAAAAAAACATAAAAATCATAATTAGATAACACACCTCATCCTGACATCATTTACAACAGATGGTTTGAATTAAGTGTGTAAATTTGTGGAAAATAGAAAGAAAAGAAATTTCAATACAGTGCTACTATATATAATAAATATTAGTTAAACTTTTGTATTTATGTAGCACATTTAAAGTAAGCTTCCTAAGACTTTTTACAGAATACAAGAAAAATACAAACCATTATAGAAAGTTTACGTAAAGCTGAGTAATTGATGTATGGTTTGTTATGATAGGACAATATTTGGCCCAGATACAACTATTTGAAAATCCAAAATCTGAGTGTGCAAAAAAACTAAATATTGAGAAAATCTCCTTTAAAGTTGTCCAAATGAGGTACTCAGCAATGCATATTACTAATCAAAAATTAAGTTTTGATATATTTACAGTTGGAAATTGACAAAATATCTTCATAGAACATGATCTTTACTTAATATCCTAATAATTGTGACCCATATAATGTATTTTTGGCTATTGCTACAAACATACCCGTGCTACTTACGACTGGTTTTGTGGTCCACGGTCACATATCTACAAAATTAATGATGAGTGATTAAAATAAAGGAACCATACAAATAGGCCAGTACTAATTCTGTACTCAAGTCATGCTTGTGTTGCTGTGATATAGTGGATGAGTTTTGGTGAGTGTTGTCTAAATGTCTGGCTTCAGTAATCAGAGCAGGTGAAGAGCGCCGTCAGAGCGCTCGCAATAACGCTTGTGCAAAAGCTGCAGCTCTAAGTAGAAAACAGGCTTAAACTACAGCTAATACAAGCAACAATGAGAACAACCGGCCCAGCTGGAGCTGATTGAAGTCCCTGTCTTTTTTCTTTCTGTCGCTGTCTCTTTCTCCCAGGCCTTCTATCCGCTAAGATGATTTCACGCTAAAGATCAGCCGTTTGACAACACACACTTTAATTAGATATGTGTGGAAAAGGAAAGACTCACACACACCAGAGGAAGCGACTATGTCACAAAACTCATCTAGTTCAAATACGGCCCCTCTGACACCAAAGAAATTATTTTGTTGCTTGCTTAGTTTTCCGGATTAAAATGCAATGTATTGCATTCATAAAACAGTAGTTACATTTTGCAGTTGTGACTATTTTCTCGGATTTCTGGGTTTACATCTGGAAATTCTGACATTTTTAATCAGAATTCTGACCTTTTTTTAAAAATTATGTTTACTTCTTGCAATTCAATTTTTTTTCTTAATTTTACAATTAATTTTACAAAATTCTTTTTACCATGAAATAAAGTTATTTAGATTTTTATAATTAAAAAAAGTATAAATAGTCAGATGTAAACTCAGAATTGCTCGAAAAAAGCCAGACATTGGAGATAAAAAGTTGCAATGATACAATTTGTTTTTCCTGTGGTGGAAAAAAACTTTCATATATATTTCACCCCCTAAAATATAATAAAATCTGAAGAAATTAAGTTTTGCTTGTTACTACCACAGAATAAAAAAATAATAAATGTAATTGCAACTTTTTATCTCACAATTCAGACATTCTTTCTTATAATTCTGAGTTTAAATCTTGCAGTTCTGACTTTTATCTTGGAATTCTGGGTTTACATCTGGAAATTCTGACATTTTTACTCAGAATTCTAAGTTTACTTCTCGCAAATCTGATCCTATTTTTGGAATTCTGTTTACTTCCTGCAATTCTATTTTTTATGTAATTTTACATCTCAAAATTATTATTTCTTTTTTTTACCGTGAAATAAAGTTATTTAAATTTTTTTTCTTACAATTCTGACTTTTTTTTCTCCACACAATTGCAAGTTCATATCTCACAATTCTGAGTTTATATCTTACAACTGCAAAAAAAAAAAAAAGAAAAAGAAAAAAAAAGTATAAACAGTCAGATGTAAACTCAGAATTGTTTGAAAAAAGCCAGAAGTTAGATATAAAAAGTTGCAATGATACATTTTTTTCCTGTGGTGGAAAAAAAACTTTCATATATATTTCACCCCCTAAAATGTAATAAAATCTGAAGAAATTAAATTTATCTTGTTTCTACCACAGAATAAAAAAAATAATAAATGTAATTGCAACTTTATATCTCACAATTCAGACATTCTTTCTCATAATTCTGAGTTTACATCTTGCAGTTCTGACTTTTGTCTTGAAATTCTGGGTTTACATCTGGAAATTCTGATATTTTTATTCAGAATTCTTAAGTTTACTTCTCACAAATCTGACCCTATTTTTGGAACTGGATTTGGAATTCCTGCAATTCTATTTTTTTTTTCTTTCGTAATTTTACATCTCAACATTCTTTTTTTTTTTTTTTTTTTTTAACCATGAAATAAAGTTATTTAGATTTTTTTCTTACAATTCTGACTTTTTTCACGCAATTGCAAGTTTGTATCTAACAATTTGAGTTTATAACTTGCAACTGCAAAAAGAAAAAAAAGTAAAAATAGTCAGATGTAAACTCAGAATTGCTAAAAAAAAAAAAAAGCCAGAAGTTAAAGATAAAAATGCAATGATATAATTTTTCTCCTGTGGTGGAAAAAAACTTTACTATACGTTCACCCCCTAAAGTATAATAAAATCCAAAGAAATAAAATTCTGCTTGAATAAAATAAAGCCTCTTTGTAGGTCCATTTTGTCATCATTTGAGTTTGTTTCAAACATGTATGAATATCTTTCTTTTGCCAAACACCAAAGAAATTTTGAAGGATTTGGGTAACCACATAGTTTTTGGTCCCATTGACTTCAGTAGTATTTTTTATCACACTATGGAAGTAAATGGCAACCAGAAACTGTTTGATTACCCTCATTCTACAAAGTATTTTATGCTCAGCAGAAAAAAAGTAACTCATACATGTTTGGAACAGCCTGCGGAATTTTAATTTTTGGGTGAACTATCCCTTTAAAACATGTTTGCATTGTGACATTATTATTTTCAAGCATTTTGCATTCATTCCTCCTTATCAGCATTACATTTTATTGTTCAGTAGGCTTTTTTAAGGGATTTGAAAGAAAAACAGAGTTGGAGTGTATCTCTTATCACTCTCACGCTCCTGATCCAGCCCGTACTATAGAATAAATTACACCTCTATCAGTCTATCTGACCATTATACAAAAGCAGAGCCACAATACCAGCCAAAGAAATGAGCATCGGAGGGATTAATATGCTTTAAAATGCAATCGATACCATTTGATGAATGCACAAACAAAACGATTACAGAACAATCTCTTGAGTTAACGATCGCTTTAACAGTAATCTGGATTACGGCCCTCATGAGTCTTGTATTGTGCTGTGTGGATACGCTCTAATCTCATTCAGACCGAGAAGGCAGATGAATCTGATTGGTTGCAGTTGTCCTGAACAACAATGAAAGACTTGATGGCACAAATCTTGCAATTTGATTAATGTTGTCTGATAATATCAGTCTTGAGCTGTTATCACACATAGACACGACTAAGACAGACAGCCTGTATGTGAAATAAATGAAAAGAAAATGCATATACAGTACATTGGTATTTCAATGTATAATAAAATAATACATTTACTTGATGTTTTAATTATCACTGGGCTATATTAACACTGTTGCAGTGGGTTGAAGCGACCCCAGTAACACCATATTTAGCCCCTGAAATACAAATATACCAGGATAACCCAGACAAAACAACGTGTATTTCATCCCTCAGAACACGACTGGGCTAGTTTTGAGTGGCAATTGGGCAGGTTTTGTTGTGAAAATCTGGTAACCCTGGTTGGGATGCATCAGTGTTAGAATTCTGGCTAATGCTGATGAGCCAATAATTGTTTCAAGTCAATTTAGGCATCACAGCTTAATGTGCAATAAGAAAAAAAATGGACCAAGGCTGCATTTATTTAATCAAAAATGCAGTAAAATCAGTAATATTGTGAAATATTATTACAATTCAAATAAGGTATTTTCTATTTGATTATATTTTCAAATGTAATTTATTCCTGTGATGCAAAGCTGAATTTTTAGCATTATTATTTTAGTCTTCAGTGCCACATGATCCTCCAGAAATCATTCTAATGTGCTGATTTGCTGCTCAGTTATTAAGAATGGTTCTTGTTACTATCAATGTTGAAAACAGCTTTTTTTTTTTTTTTAAATATACTTTTTAAGGATTCTTTGATGAATTTAATGAATTTAAAAAAATGTGACATTATAAATATTTTTATTGTCACTTTTCACCAATTCAGTGTGTTTTTGCTGGATAAAAATATAATTTTTTCTTTCTTTTTTCATACTTACCCCAAATTTGAGCTGCAAATCAGATTTCTGAAGGATCCTGTGACACTGAAGACTGAAGTAATGATGCTGAAAATTCAGTTTTGCATCATAGAAATAAATTACATTTGCAATATATTCAAATAGAAAATAGTTATTTTAAATTGCAATAATATTTCACCATATTACTGTTTTTACTGTGTTTTGATCAAATCAATGCAGCTTTGGTGAGCAACAGTCTTTTTGTAAAAACAGTAACTTATATATATATATATATATATATATATATATATATATATATATATATATATATATATATATATATATATATATATGCATATTACTAATGAAAAGGTTTTAAAATTATGTTTTGATATATTTACAGTAGGAAATTTACAAAATACCTAGATGATTTTTACTTAATACCCTAATGAGTTTTGGAATAAAAGAAAAATCATTTTGACCCATACAATGCATTTTTGGCTATTGCTACAAATATACTCGTGCTACTTAAGACTGGTTTTGTGGTCCAGGGTCACATGTATGTACATATTCCTCACTATGTCACCTTTTACAAATTCAGGAGTGACTTCTGTATTCTGTTCACATTCAAAACAAGAAATCAGGGAGTCACTACCAAACATCTGCAATGTGTAATAGGCCTTTGAGACTTTGGCTGGATTGTTTTGCTAGTTAGCCTGATCACTTCAATGCTTTTGCACGTCTAAAAAAAAAAAAAAGACATCCAACCCCAATTTGCGTCACACTAATTTCCGTTCTAGAGTTACAGTCCCTCAGAGTCTCTCTCTCGCTCTCTCTGCAGGGCCCTGAGGGAGGGTTAGGAGAAGAAAGGAGACATGAAGGAGATAAAGAAAAGGCTGATGAGGAGAGCAGGAAAACAAGCGTACAACCGCGCCCGGTGGCACAGGATTCCCATTCAGCCCCGGACAGGGACAGAGCGGCGCCAGCGCACGCCGACTGTGTATGTGTGAGAGCAAGTGTTTCAAACCCCAAGCATCCTAGTGGCCGATCAAGTGTCTCCTTCTAAAAATAATGGCAGACAAGACAGCTAGCAGTGTAAGTGTGTGGGAGAGTGTATTGTCATGTGTGTGCATTCATGCTTGCATGCTAGCACATGTATGTGTGCCATAGAAATCCTTCTGTAGCACCTGAAAGCAGAGGATGAAATCAGAAGAGTTCATGTTGCGGCTGAAGGTCAGCGTTTGACACGTGTCACTCTGCAGAATGAACGTACAACAGAACAAACTTTATATATTCAACACTGTCAGAAGCACACAAGATATCATCCGTGACTATAAACAAGGATTAAAGCACCTAATGATAAACACAGGGAATGAGCTTAATTCTGAAATGTAAGGGAAAGTTCATCCAAAAATGTAAATTTTGTCGTTATTCATCCTCATGTTCTTCCAAACCTGTATGAGTTGCTTTATTTAACAAAACACAAAAGATTGGAAGAGTCTTGGTAATCAAACAATTGCACCCATTGACTTCCATAATATGAAAAAAATATATACTATGGAAGTCAATGGCCACCAGCAAATAAATAAAGGTAACACTTATATATAATGCATTATAAATAGTTATTAAAGGGTATAATGCATTGTAATTATTCATAATGTGCTTTGTAATACCTAATATCTTGTTGTAAATAATTATAACCGAATTTAAAATGCATAGTGTAGCAATGAATTGATGAGTGTTATAATATATTACCTTTGGTTATAAATATTTATGATATTGTACAAGGTGTATTACAAGGCATAATTAATGCATTAAAACTAGTTTTATAATGCATTATTCATAAAGGCTTTAGGCAATATGTTAAAGTATATTATATAGTTATATTATATTATATTATATTATATTATTACATTTTTATATTATATAGTGTAATACATTACAGTATTACATAATATTATATTATTTTATATATTATATTATTACATTTTATTACATATTTATATTATATAATAACATTACATTAAATTACATTATATTATTTCATATTATATATTATATTATATTATTATTACGTATTATATTTTTATTTCATACATAATATATTACATTTCATTATTATATTATATTATTATTTTATTTTATGCATTATATATTACATTTCATTATTATATTATATTATATTATATTAAGTTTTTTTTTTTAATATTATATGTGACCCTGGGTCACAGAACCAGTCATAAGTAGTACAGGTATATTTGTAGCAATAGCCAATACATTTTATGGGTCAAAATTATTATTTTACAATTTTTTAATGCCAAAAATCATTAGTATATTAAGTAAAGATCATGTTCCATAAAGATATTTAGTAAATTTCCTACCAAAAAAAACAAAAATTTTTGATTAGTAATATGCATTGCTAAGAACTTCATTTGGACAGCTTTAAAGCCAATTTTCTTAATATTTTTATTTTTTTGCACCCTCAGATTCCAGATTTTCAAATAGTTGTATTTTGGCCAAATATTGTCATATACTAACAAACCATACATCAATAAGAAAGCTTATTTATTCAGATTATGTATACATCTCAGTTTCAAAAAATGTACCCATATGACTGGTTTTATGCTCCAGGGTCTTATATATATTATATTAGATTATATTATACACAGATAATTGCATTTGGTGCTATTTGGTGCTTTTTTACACATTAACCATCATAATCTTTGTGTCAATAGAGGTAAATGCAGGAATTTGAACATTGTCGTTGAGACGACGAGATGTCTGCGAGAGCTGTTGTGTCTGATGCCAGTATCGAAAACATGCGATCCAAAACAAAACCTGGAACGATTGTTTCTGTGTTCCATGAGCATCTCGTATCGGTTTATCAACCGGCCTACGATAATCCGGATGAAGATAGCAATCCCGCTTCTGTTTGTTAATCCCTGTCGGAATGTGTGTGCGTTACCCGTATTAAGATACTGATCGCACATATTACCTCCAGATGAACTCTTGAGTAAAAGTGACGTTGAAGCATGTAAAATAAGCACCATGTTAAACTAGCATAAAGAAGCATTCTGTTTTTTTAAACCTCTTTCAACTTTAAATAACCTTTTGTGGAATGGAAAGATTCCATGGATGTTCCACATGGAACCATAGATGCCATAAATACACTAAATTAGTTTGTATGAGGTTCCATTTCAGTTCGAATGCTGCCTTAGGAGGGAGCCGCCTATGTAGACAGCAAGATTTGGTTTTGAACAAAGCCGTTGTGTTTTCTAGCAGCAGGGACACAGCAGGGCTGAAGCATGAGAGATGAAAAGTTGCGCAGTTCTGTGTAAGTTCAAGACACTGAGTGTCATCGGGTCACAGCGCAAACAGCTCACGTAGAGCTCGTGGGGCAGCTTTTGACGCTCATGCAGAGCTCCAGATAAACCCACCAATCACAGGTCTGATCGCAAGCTCAGGGTTCAAGTGTGTGTCAAGGATAGAATGCCTACCGTTTTCCACTGTCCTCCTACAGCAACGTATTCTGGCCATAATAACACACAAGGAAGAGCTTCGGAAAAACAGATGAATGGATTCCATTGTGATAAATCCAAACATTCCATTTCGTTGCATTTGAATCTCATGAACTGTTTTGCAAATATGTCATAATCATGAGAGTGATCGGCTTTAAAGGATTAGGAAGCTAAAAACGATGTTTCTACCCTTATGTTATTCCAAGCCCATATTCTGTTTTTGTTCCATAAAACACAAAAGAAGATGTTCTGAAGAAGGTTTACACAGTTATTTATTTTTTTTTTTTTAATTTATTTTTTTTTTTAGAATTTTCTATTCAGTGCATAACTCAAATATTAGTTTGTTCCTCTCAAAAAGGAAGTATTGCACATGATATTTGCTTTTTTTTCAATAAATGAGGCCACTAAGGTATTTATATGTGAATGAGCTCCAGTGTTGTTAACTTAAACTATTGAAAATCATTTTTGTTCATAAGAATACAGATTAAATAAAATAAAATATAGATATTATTTTTATATATTTATTTTTAAGTTTAATAAGCTTAAATGAAAATTACAATTTTTTTTTAAGTTTTTAAAAGTTAAAAACTTTTTGAAAAGTTTAAGTTATAAAGTTGAAAATACAAAAGTATACAAAAATAAAAAATATGTATAAGTATATACATAAGTGTACAAAATAAAAAATAAAGCTAAATAGGAGTATTAAAAAATAAATAAAATGATAAAAGCATGTAACAATTACTAAAACAAAATAAAATAAAAATGAAAACGAAAATATTAAAATAAAAGATCATTCAAAATATTAATTAAAAGTTTAATAGTATATAAACAATATAAATAATACTAAAATATGAGATTAATTGGAATAAAGCATGAATTAAAAAAAATAAATAATAGAAGATACTCCTAAAAAAAACTTTAACGAAATTTAGAAATTTTGCCTTAGCAGCTAACTGAAATAAAATAGTTGAAGCGTGTAAGGAAATGACTTAATAATATATAAATAATACTAATAAAATAGTTGAAGAACTAAAATTAATTAAACTAAAACTGAAATAAAAATAAATTAGAGCTAAACTGAATATATAAGAAATGTAAAGCATGTAAAGAAATTACTTAATAGGATATAAATAATAAAGTCAAATAAAATAGTTGAAGAGCTCAAATTAATTAAACTAAAACGGAAATAAAAAATAAATTAAAGCTAAACTAAAATATTAAACAAAAATAAATTAAAGTGACAAAAGCATGTAAGAAAATTACTAATATTATTAATAGTACATAAAAAAAATACTAAAATATGGGATTAATTTAAATAAAGCTGAAATAAAATATAAACAATAGAAGACACTCTTAAAAAAAACTGAAAATTTGAAATTCTGCCTTAACAGCTAACTGAAATAAAATAGTTCAAGAACTAAAATTAATTAAAGTAAAACTGAAAAAAAAAAAAATTGAGCTAAACAGAAATAAAAAATAAATAAAAATAAAAGTGATCAAAGCATGTAACAAAATGACTAAAACCTAAATAAATATATAACAAATATAAAAATAAATAAATGTAGAATATGTATATAGGACAATATATAGGACAATATTTGGCAGAGATACAACTAAATCTGGAATCTGAGGGTGCAAAAAAAACAACAACTAAATATTGAGAAAATCGCCTTTAAAGTTGTCCAAATGAAGTTCTTGGCAATGCATATTACTAATCAAAAATTAAGTTTGGATATATTTACGGTAGGAAATTTATAAAATATCTTCATGGAACATGATCTTCACTTAATATCCTAAAGATATTTGGCATAAAAGAAAAATCGATAATTTTGAATGAAATATTTTGAATTAAATATTCCTTTAAAGAAGAAAATTATTTTGATTTCTGTCAGCGTAGTGTTTTTGGGTAACATATGCAAGAATAGCCAATTCTTAAAATATGCAAATAAAACTACATTCCCATCATGCCTCAGTGCTCTAATCTACTACTGACAGCCTCTGTCACTGCTAGTGTAATTACAGAGAGAGGACAGGAAAAAGTCACTCACACCCATTAACTATTGAAAATAGCTCTTCCAGTTCTCTTCTGGCCATTTATCACTGACTGACAGAAGAAGAGAAACAAGAGAGAGGAGAGATGTCTCGGCCTCTGAGTGAGTGATGGCCTTCTCCGTCTCTGCAAACTGTCAATCACTGCAGACAAAAGTTTTGTTCCATACTGTGACGCTGCTCATTAAAATGGCTCATAGTTCACACTCCTGACAGGTGATAATAATGCACTCTGTGAATAGGTAAAGTGGGGTAGTGTGTTGGGAGGTCAGGTTATGACTTGTGTAAAATGGCTCTTGGCGGTTTAATCAAGCATAAGATGATTGTCAATGATGTGCTGAGTGAGGAATGCTGTCTCTCTTCTCAGGCAGGCTGATTCAATGGTCTGTTGACACCATGTGCTTAAAATGCTCAGAGAAGTTTGTTTGGCTGTAAAGTGATGGTGTTTTGAATGGCAAGTGTTGAAGGCAGGCCTGAAAACTTCTTAGTGTTATTCCTACTGTAAAACAGAAGTGGCCACTCTTAGAGATTAGAAGTTGGCTTGACACACAAAAGCATTGATGGTCAAACTATACTGCCCTCTTTTGACGGATGTAAGCAGTGCAGCAGAACGCCATCTGACTTTGAGGAAGGTGCTTTGCCTCCATCCTGTGGTCATAGTACCATATGCTATTGCTATAGTATATAGTTGCAAATTGCAAAGTTATTTGTGCTTACATTTACCTATATACATAGGCAACAGTTATCAAGAGTACAACAGAGCATATACTGTCTGCAATACTGGCACACTGTTCTTTATTGCATATGCCAGATTTTTGAAAATGAGTATTCCATACTCAATGAAAATTTGCAAACTATATAATGGTTTTGATGGTTTTGCAGCACCTTCGGATAATCATGTAATCGAGTTTCTTATAATGTAAGTTTCTTAAGTCATTTATGTCGGGACTACATGAATCATTTTTGTCATGTTAACTGAAATGCATGGGTAGGTTTTTTTTTTTTTTATTCCCAGCATGCTTTTCATAGTTGGGAGAGTAAGTGTTAAAATTAAGTGTAATGTTTATGCATTTTTGAGTAAAGGCAAAGACCTGTTATTGTTTAATGTTCAGTTTGGTCGGGTGTTTAAAAGAGTTTCTGTTGTTAAAGTTTTTGTGGTTACCATTGCTCTGAAAAGTTTATGTTTGTAGGATGGTTATATGAATGGAGTAGGGGTCGACTGTTATGTGTTTTTTTCAGGGTCGATGCGATGCCGATTATTACTGATCAAGTAGACTGATAATCGATATTTTAAACCGATAAATCGTGTAAAAATGAAAATGAATGTCAAAATTAAGAATGACAAGGACTGACAAAAATGTTCTTTAAATGCTTTTAAGTAATTTTAAGTCAGGTGGTTTTGAAAATGACTGATACCGATAAGCATAAAATGCTTAATATCTGCATCGATAATCGATATTGAGTTTATGAGGGCTGATGCCGATACCGATCATTACAGATCAAGTAGACCGATATCTGATGTTTTAAACCGATATATCGTTTAAAAATGAAAATTAATGTCAAAATTAAGAATAACAAGGACTGACAAAATGTTCTTTAAATGGTTTTAAATTATATATATTTAAATTAAATGCTTTTAAAATAATTTTAAGTCAGGTGGTTTTGAAAATTACTGATACTGATAAGCTTAAAATGCTTAATATCTTTGCCGATGATCCATAATGTTTTTCTGGGCTGGTGCTGATACCGATCATTACAGATCATGAACACTGATAACCGATATTTTAAACTGATATATAGTGTAAAAATCAAAATTAATGTCAAAATTAAGAATAAGAACACCTCTGACAAAAGAAAAATGAAATGCTTTTAAATTATTTTAAATCAGGTGGTTTTGACCAATACCAATAACCATAAAATGATTAATATCTGCGCCGATAATCGATACTGTGGGGTTTTTTTTAAGGCTAATGCCGATACCGATCATTACAGATCAAGTAGACCGATAACCGATATTGTAAACCGATATATTGTGTAAAAATGAAAATTAATGTCAAAGTTAAGGATAACAAGGGTTCTGACAAAATATTTCTTTAAATGCTTTTAAATTGTTTTAAGTTAGGAGGTTTTGAAAATGGCCGATACTGATAAGCATAAAATGCTTAATATCTTCGCTCATAATTGATAATGTGTTTTTCAGTGCTAATGCCAATACCAATCATTACATATTAAGAAGACTGATGAACAAAAATTGATGTCAAAATTAAGAATAACAAGGGCTCTGACAAAAAGGTTCTTTAAATGCTTCTAAATTATTTAAAGTCAAGTGGTTTTGAAAATGACCAATAGCGATGTCCATAAATTGCTTAATATCCGCCGATAATCGGTCTAACCCAGAATGGGGTTTACTTGTTTCATTCAAGGAAAATATAGCTTTGGAAATGTTTGCAATGACAAACTAAAAATGTATGTCTAGGGTTAGGGTTAGGGTTAGGTTAAATAGTAGAAAAATTAAATTTGCCTTAATAAAGTGAGAAAAGACAAGCAGTATATACTTATTCAACAAATGTTTTTTTTCTTAATTCCAAGTTTTAAAAAAAAGTGCAAAAAAAAAGTTTTTTTTTAGGTTATTATAAAAGACTAAGTATGAAAAGTTATATTGAGGACTCGGGGAAAAAAAAAACTTCCAGTATTCCCAGAAAAACATGTTTGTTTGTTTTTTTCATGAAAACTTTTTAATAGATCAAGGAAAAAGAGGATATTTCTTAGTAACTTTTTCATTTTAGACGTAATTTAGTGAAACTGATAACAAAAAAAAATAAAAAATAAAAAAATAAAAAATCACTCCTGTGTACACTTAATTGTGATATTGTGACCACAGATGACTATGTCATGATGCTGAAGGAATTAATTGTGAGTTTAACATCTTATTTAAAAAAAAAAAAAAAAAAATCCCCAAAATGTACATTAGGTCATTATTAAGCATCCTCATGTCATTCCAAACCACTGTGAACTATCACTTTAAGACATGATAGGGGACATACATAAAAATGTACTACTGCAAATAAGGAATGGCCTATCTGAAGGTATTCTTTCATAAATTATATATATATATATATATATATATATATATATATATAAACCACAAAGAAATGTCTAGCATGTCATTGTTAGAATCTGTTACGTGATCAAAGCACTTGTCCCTGTGAATGTGTGTCCCCTCATCTGGAAATCCGCAGCATGTTCTGCTCAAGATGTTTTAATTCACTCAGCTCAGCGTTGCAGCATCTCAATCGTACACTGACGTCACCCCCAAATTTCGCAGCTCCGATCACTACCTTGTTAATTTAGCCGTGTGATCAGAAATGGCGGAAAGATTACTCGATGTCGAGCTATTTTTGTCTCCAAAAGCTCATTAGGTGCGGAAGGGTGACGGTGAAAACACAGCACGCGCACGAGGGAAGCGGCTCTTGTGTATCTATCCCGCGCCTTTGAGCTCAGGTTACCGCGAACGCCGCTCTGCGTCCGAACGCGTCCCAAAACACCCGCTTCTACATTCTGGGGGGAAAAAACAGACTCCATCGGACACTTCGAGGAACAAGCTGCTTAAAAATGTTGACCCTGCTGTCGGCTATGTACTTGGTGGTGCGCACGGCTTCGGCGCAGGTAAGACGCCTCTCCTTGACAACGGAGGCGTAAGATGCAGCATGAATGCACCAAACGTACGATTTTTTTCTGTGAGAACAATCAGTACGCTTTAAAATACTGGCGCTATATCTGATTGTTTACCCACACCTTGCATGCTAATGCACAATTCGCAATATAACTAAATTTATAAAGCAAGTGATTTCATGCTGGAAAATCCATCTTAAGATGGTTGCTGTGTTTTGGAATGTGGTAGCTGGTTCATAGCTGGTCCAGGGTAGCCAAACTACTGTTTTTCTGTTCCAAACTGGTCATTAGGTTTGGTCAAGCTGGTCTAATTTTACAAACCATTTTGGACCAGCAGCAACTATAGGTAGTCATACCAATTCTAGACATAAACCAGTCAATGCCATCCTAGACTAGGTAAAAGCCATCTTGGACCTGCTAGAAACCAGGTAGCATATTCAAAAACACAGTTACTAAGCAGGGATTGGGTGAATGATTAGTCTCATTCATTATGCACACCTTGAAAACCTAGTACGGCGGGAGGGCAGCGACCTCTTTGATGGTTAATTTATGATGCTTTGGCAAGAAGAGTCCAGCACCATGGATAGCACTCGCTCCGGTCTGGATCTCCACCATTCCAACAGCGTGTTATGTAATGTTAACTTGGCTGAAGTGCCTCTGTCCTTAAACAGCAGATATCTGCATCAGACTGTGGCTGATCTGTAATGCTTTAGTCTGAAAGGCTCTGCATTTTGAACACACAACAATGCTGATCACAACAGTGTTCTTCTGTTCATATGTTCTAGTGCTATGATAGTAAAATGCATCATTGAGCCTGAAGGAGAAGGGGTCGTGGAACAGATCCAAGCTTATTAGAGGCTTTTAACACCTGAAATTGTTTACCCAGGGTCATTTTTAATCCTTAGTTAGTGTAATCATGGGTTATCTTGCTCTATGGACAAACTTTAGCCAAGGTTAGTAGCAGTAGTTTATTTATAAAGTCTGTTTCACATGTTGACTTTTTATGAGAACATACTCTAAAGTTGGGGAATTATATAGGTTATGAGATTCAGTTTAGATCACAGTGAGAACCTGCCATTAAATATTTAATTTGATTTATCAGCAAATGGTAAAAAATAAATGCAAAAACATAAAAACAGTGTAAAAAAGTGTCAGTTTACTGAGATATATCTCTTGTAACATCAAGTCTTGATCTCCCCTTTACCTTTAGCACCACAATTTGGAGTTAACTCTGTTTTTGCAAGACATAAACCCAGGATATAACCCTGTAAAGCCTGATATATGAAATAATAGTCAGAAAATGTATATGTATTTTAAGTGAAACCGTTTATTGAACCTTAAGACAAAAAAAGTGTGATAGGAAAATATGGAAGGTGATACTCGAGGAGAACAAAAGAAATTTGTTCAGAGCCCCAAACTGAGTAAAATGCAATTTAGTGCAGTTGCTGATATTTATTTGGCCAAAAAGTAAGATGAAATTATGATAGCTTGGAATGTAAATCAATGTAGATAAAATGCATTTAACTATTAGTTGTCATTCTATATGTGACCCTAGACCACAAAACCAGTCATAAGGGTCAATTTTTTTTTTTTTTTTAAATTGAGACTTGTACATCATCTAAGAGCAGAGATACTCTTTGAAATAAGCTTCCCACTGATGTACGGTTTGTTAGGATAGGACAATATTTGGCCAAGATACAACTATTTGAAAATCTGGAATCTGAGGGTGCAAAAAAAATCAAGATACTGATTATATTATTACAGTTGTCCACATAAAGTTCTTAGTAATGTATATTACTAATCAAAAATTAAGTTTTGATATATTTATGGTAGGAAATGTATAAAATATCTTCATGGAACATGATCTTTACTTAATATCTTAATGATTTTTGGCATAAAAGAAAAATTGATCATTTTGACCCATACCATGTATTGTTGGCTAATGTTACAAATATACCCGTGCTATTACCCGTTCATTAATGGTTTTGTGGGCCAGGGTCACATATCTTCCAATAGTAAGGTGATATTTAAATACTTAGTTTTATGATTAAAGCTCTCTAGCTTTTATTGTGGCGCAAGTCATATAATGCAATTCAATAGAATGGTGCAATGGTTCTTGAAGTATAATTGAAAGGCCTTTTATTATGAAAAGTTAACCATCAATCAGACAGCAGAAGGCATGCAGTAGATTGTGGCCTTTAGAGGAGAAATTCATGCATCAGATTTAAATCAGTAGGTTTTTAAGGGTTAAAAACATGCAGACAGTCAGCAAAACGTACTACAGAAGTGAAAGCACATGAGCTATGTGACCTCTTTAGGAAATGCACGTGGTCTTACATGCTTCCTGTTCAGCCAGAAAGGACCTTTCAATCAAGGACAGTGGAGTTCATGAATTGATACTTGAAAGTGAAATGTCTGTGCAAATGAGTCAGAAATGTGACTCCCAGAATACGCGAGCAAGATTTTATAATAACTGAGTGAATATGCCAGTAAACTCAAGTATAAGTTATTTCAATGGGATCTAAATTATGGATCTAGTAAACATGCTTTTATTTTGAAATGCAAAACACAAACGCTCATTACAAAATAACAGACAAATTATTAAACATGCTTATTCTGTTTGTCGGTTCATTCAAATAGCTCAAATATCTTTACCTAATCTGTTTCAGCCGGCTAATTATGTTCACAAACTAATCAAGGACTTAAATGTATCACCATAACTCAAATGGAGGTTCAAAGCGCGTCCTTTATACGTTTTTAAGGCGTTATGTTCCATATATGGAAGTTGAGGGGGCGTGTAGGATGGGAGAGCGTCAGCGCGGATGCTCATGGGAAAATGAGTTCTTTCCGTGAACTGTTTGGTGGAGAGAGCAGCGATATGAACTACATATCCCAATGTACCGCATTTCAGTGCCTTTGAAAGCATATGACATTTCCATACAAGAATAGAGGTGACCCTACCGTCCAGTCTGAGTGGCAGAGCAGCACATCTTTGGCGCACATCTTAACCTGCACAATCAAATCTGAAACATGGTGAGATTCTCAGCCCTCCATTTTATTCCTGCACAGTATTTTAGCACGCGTCAAATTTGCGACGTTTTGTGCGGGTTAGTTTAATGTGAACGCTTTCAGATGAGATTTACAAACCTAAAAATCAGTTTTATTGTGAAATCTGTGGATACGAGCCACGTAGCAATTCATATTGAATATTTTGAAGCAGTTTGTACAAACGTTAAACCGCCATTTCCGCGTTTGTGGAGTGGGTGTAACGATAACTCTGAGGTGTCATCTTTTGTACGCATTGGCACTGTTTTGTCGCATTTCTGTCAAATTATAAATACTTGAAGCTTATGATTTACGTCGAAGTTACAGTTTCGCGCTCAGAGTGACGTTACCATCGTTACAGTGCGTCGCTTCGCGCTGAGCATCAGTTGCATCACCGTCTGATTCATTCATTATTTGAGGATATACACAGAAATTATGATATAGCCCATTCATGCAAACAATTATGTGCAAATGACCAAATCTTCGTGACATAAACATTCATTCCAGAACGCTAGGCCTTTGGTTCACATAAATAGGTCATGTTATTGACGCCAATGACTTTGTGTTTTATTTCAGGCCGAACCGATCCGTGTGCTGGTGACTGGCGCAGCCGGACAGATCGCTTATTCTCTGCTCTACAGCATTGCTAAAGGAGATGTGTTCGGCAAGGACCAGGTGAGACAGAGACTGGCTGTGTTATTGCGTAATAGGACGCTGGAGGGAAACCGCAAGTGGAGCAAACTGGATTTTAAACCATTCTCTTGTGTTATATAAGAATGTGTGATTAAAATATGCGACTCTCTTGGTCCCTCTGTGATGCATGTCTATGCGAACTGACTCTTTCTGCAATATATAATATATGTGCATGTATGCATGTAACTGTGCCGATATTTAGTCGTTCGGACTCGGATGGATGTTTAGGTTTCCGAAAACAGATAATGCAGTACAATTAAAGCAATGATAAACAGACTGTTCCCAGGTAACAGGGAACGTTCTCAGAACGTTGGCTAATGTTCTGTCAAATTCAAGAACAAATGTTCTTCCAGTAGTGTTAATCGAAAGTTTTCTGGTGTTTACTAACATTCTTAAAACGTTAGCACAAAAACATTGTTTATACGTCATTTATGGAACGTTTGTCCTCTCATCTTAACGGTTTTTTAAAAATGTTACTACATGTTTTGGAATGTTTGAGAAACATTTAAAAGTAACATTCCCATAGTGTTTGCAAAATGATACAATCAAATCGTTATTCATAAAACCAAAGAAAAAACGTTTTATAAACACTTTTTATAGACCCTTCAGAAATAATGTTTTCATAATTTAGTGGGAATGTTAGCAAAGCATTCTTAGAACATATTTTTGTTAGCTGGGATCATTTGCATATAACAATAGAAACATTCTGAATATTTTAAAGATGATAAAGATAATATTGCTAGGAGTTTTGAGATTTAAATGGTTGCAATTACTTTATTTTCATATATTTATTTATGCATTACATTTATGCCGCTTGTCAGTAGCCAATATTGCAGTGTTAGATTTTAGTGGGTCTAGAGTAAATCTTGTGTTTAAAAAAAAAATGCATATGTGATCCTGGACCACAAAACCAGTCAATAGCTATATTTGTAGCAATAGCCAAAAATACATTGTATGGAGGAAAATTATAGATTTTTCTTTAATACTAAAAATCATTAGGATATCAAGTGAAAATCATGTTCCATGAAGATATATGTAAATTTCCTACTGTAAATATATAAAAATGTAATTTTTGAGTAGTAATATGCATTGCTAAGAACTTCATTTGGACAACTTTGAGGGTGATTTTTTTTTTTTTTTTTTTTTTTTCCTCAATAGTTTATTTATTTTATTTATTTATTTTAATTTTTTTCAGATATATTTTTCTCAGATTAGATTTTTCAGCCGAATATTGTCCATTCCTAACCATACATCAATGGAAAGCTTATTTATTCAGCTTTCAGATGATACATAAATCTCAGTTTCAAAAAATTGACCCTTAAGACTGGTTTTGTGGTCCAGGGTCACATATGCATTTTTGTTGCTTAATTCAAAGCCTATATCACATAAATATTGCTTTATATTGCCTTTCTTGCTCTCTTTAGCCATATCGCCTTTCAAAATGTGTTTTTTCCTATACTGAATCCCACTGTTTGAGGACATGTATGGATTGTACTACTGTATTAAATGTGTATGTCTAAAGTATATATGTTGCACTGCAAGTATTCTGTTCCAAACATGTTTTGCAGTCTGTCACTGATGCAGTGTAACATGCTTGTTGTTTGCCTCCCCTGTCAGCCAATCATCTTGGTGCTTCTGGATATCACTCCCATGCTGCCCGTGCTGGATGGGGTCGTCATGGAGCTGCAGGATTGTGCTCTTCCACTTCTGAGGGGTGAGGGGTTCCTTCTGTTGATTTTAATCAGTTTAGACCTTATCACAGTGAATATTGGATCATCAGGTAGAGGAAGATTTGAAACCGTTTTCATTGGACTCTTAACTGACAGCTTGACTGCCCCATCGCAGCCAACATCTGGAATGTATTAAAATGCAGAAGAGCAAGCATGACTCTGCAGAAGAAGTCTGCAGCAGAAAATAGCATGTGCCACACTGTATTTGAGGAGTTGGGAGGTGTAACCGGCACCGACTGATCTTATTGGCTCATGCTGTAGGATAGTCACAGACCAATGAGAAAAGTGATGGTGCCTAAACAATGGGAGGTGCAGGGGTGGAGGCCAAAGAACAAGTTGTATCATGGAAGTCATGCTTTGGTTGAAGTCCATGCTGATAAATAGATCTGTACTGAACCTCATTCTAAAGATTATCAATGAAATGAGCCAATTTAGGAAACACTGAGGGTCTGATAAATGATTTATGGTGATGGGAGATGAAAGTGTCAAGAGATAATGTCAGCATGTACTCCTGAGAAATAACAGTCTAGGTACAAACAAAATGAGGCTGTATTTCTCAATACTGATTCTAAAATGTTTGCATATGCAGTTTATCATTTAGTAGTCGTTTAATAGTCTTGAGGCTCAAAAGTTGTTTTTGTGAACACTAGAAAAAAAGTTCCAATATAAAGAAGAACTTGTTTATAAGCAATAAGAATATTTTTAATTCTACAATTTATTTCATTTAAAAATGTATTAAAATCTTTTTTTTTTTTTTTAAATAAAATAATTTGTTGGCCTAAAAATTCCTATTAAATAATTTTTTTTTTTTTTTTTTTTTTTTTTTTTAATTTTTTTTTTTTCCTCCCTTACTCTTTCACAGAGGTGATTCCCACTGATAAGGTGGAGGTGGGCTTCAAGGATCTTGATGCTGCCATCTTGGTGGGCTCAATGCCCAGAAAGGAGGGCATGGAGAGGAAGGACCTACTGAAGGCTAACGTGGCCATTTTTAAAACCCAAGGTGAAGCACTGGAGAAATACGCCAAGAAGACCGTCAAGGTATAAGACTGCAACAAATAATGCAGCTTGAATTAGTTTATGTGCAGTTGAATTTTGATTTTCATGAGTTTCTAAAAGCCCCTGGCTTTTTTCCCAAATTCCATTTATTTTTTATTTAACAGTTTTTTCCATTTTAATTCTTCTGAATTCCATTTTTTTTTTTCCTGTTTAAATTTTTCTAGACTCTCTTTTAATGATTAAAGTAAGAAATATTGATTAAAAAAAGACCTATCTAATTGAAATAATGAAGTTTCCACAGTTTAGCAGCAATTTATTAAAAAGTTAAAGTCAAAAATTAAAGTCCCTATGAAGTATGTTTTAGTTTTTTCTCAAATTCATTTTATTTTATTTATTTTTTTAACCAAATTCTGTATTTTCCATTAATTTTCTGGATTCCATTTTAATGGTTTTATTAAATTTTAAATATTTACATCTATAATTAATTGATTTTTATAAAAAACAATTAATTATTTTTCTATTTATTTTTTTATTTCTTCTTTTTTTCCCAGAAATACTTGAGTGGGTATTTTCTTGTAAATAAATTCTGATAAATATTTTTTCTGGTAAATATTCTTTAAAGAATAATGTTTAATAATAATTTTATTAGTAATACTAGTAGTAGTATCATAGTATCAGTAACATATTTCTGTCACATTTTCTTTAGGTTAAACCAAACTTTTATTTTGACTGGTTGCTGTGAAGACCTTTAAGTTTCTGTTTGTATATAACAATAGATTTTTCATAAGAAATGTTAAAATGCCCACGAAGCAGTTCTAGAGTGTTTATGTTGAGGTGTCAGAGGCTGAAGACACAGCAAACATCACGCACGGTTCCAGTATGTGTGCAGTAAATAAAATTGCACATCTGCACCATTTATTCACAAAGAGACACGCAGAACATGCAGGATTCATATTTAAATAGTATATTTGCAGCTTAATATTCATAGACACTAGTCTATATTGTGTTTTGATTTGCATGTACTGACCTACTTTTGATTTATTCATCCAAAATTTGGCAAATTCCGTGACATTTTAAGTTATACAGTAAATTCCATTTTTATGACTGGATTCCGTGATTCTGTCTGCTTTTTCCACATCGTGGAAGTCATATGGCCCTAATTTAGACATCAGTCAGTGGTCAGTTTTTGGTGTTGTCATTCTGCCACTCACTTTTCCTTTTCTTTCACAGGTGCTAGTTGTCGGAAACCCAGCGAACACCAACTGCTTGATCGCCTCCAAATCCGCTCCCTCCATTCCAAAGGAGAACTTCTCCTGCCTGACCCGTCTGGACCACAACAGGGCCCGCTCTCAGGTCCGAACCCCACCGCCTCATTCACCTTCAGTTGTTATTCTGCTTTATTGAAGTCTCTAACTCAGTCTTTGTGCTTTCCGGAGCTGCAGGTAACCAAGCTTTTCCAATGTCCATCATCCACATCTAGCTTAGTTCTAGAGCAGCAGTATCTAGTACTCTGGAGTAGTTCATAGACCAACACAGTGACCTAATTTTAGAGGGACTGTTGGTTGACATAATTGGCACTTATTGCACATACAAACCCTTTGCTCACCTGCAGTTTTCTTTCATGCCTGTAGGTGGCGATGCGTGTTGGCGTGCCCTCTGACAGTGTGAAGAATGTGATCATCTGGGGAAATCACTCCTCAACTCAGTACCCAGATGTGCACCATGCTATCGTGAATCATCATGGGAAGGAGATGGCTGCTTTTGACGCAGTGAATGACGAAAGCTGGCTAAAGGGCGACTTCATCACCGTAAGTCCGACATGAGACCCTGTAGAGTTATTAAACCTTTCTACCCACAAAATTTTGCTGATACTGTGATAATTTTACTACAGCTTTACACCTGACGTTTTTTAGCTTAATGCTTTAATTTACCAATCTTTTAATTTCTTTTTACACCAGACGGTGCAGCAGAGAGGTGCAGCTGTCATCAAGGCCAGGAAGCTTTCCAGTGCAATGTCTGCTGCCAAAGCCATCTGTGACCACATGAGGGACATCTGGTTCGGTACTCCAGATGTGAGTTTGCACCACGGGAACCCTTTGGAAAATTTCTTGATAATTTTACTGACCCCCATGTCATCCAAGATGTTAATGTCTTTCTTTCTTCAGTTGAAAATACATTTTTGAGGAGAAGTTTTTAAGGAAAACATTCCAGGATTTTTCTCCATATAGTGGACTTCAAAGGGGATCAACAGGTTAAAGGTCAAAATTGCAGTTTCAATGCAGTTTCAAAGGGCTGTATACGATCCCAGCCAAGAAGTAAAGGTCTTATCTAGCGAAATGATTGGTCCTTCTCTAAAAAATACAAATTTATATACTTTTTAACCACAAATGCACGTCTTGCACTAGCTCGACTTCACACCAGTGTTCCCATCTTAGCAATTTTGTTGCTAGATTTAGCAGCTTTTCAGACTACCCTAGCAACTTTTTCTTCAAAAAGCACTTAGCAACAAATTTAGCTATTTTTAAAATTTATTTGGCAACTTTTAGCAACTGTGACTCAAATGATAAAAAGGCACATATTTTCCCTTTAAATTACACAAAAAGAGGAAATCAAACGTGTCTAGCAGTACACATCACGTGAATTAAGTTACTAGTTGCAATAGTTTATGTAGTGTGCGTGCATGATATAATAACAATTGTTCATTTATGATAACACTTAGTTTGTACCTGTACTTGTTGATCAATTAAAAATATGTCGGAAAAATGGAAAAGGTACTGGTAATTTTTAAATTCAGGTAAAAAAATACAGAAAATTCCTTCAAATTAACATCGTGTGCCCTATTTTACAATTTTCTAAAAATGTAGCATACTAACTTCCAATACACTGCTTAAAAATCTAATTCTTCAGAATGTGTAGTTTTATTAGTTAATAAGAAAAAATCATAAAATATAATTGTTCAAAAATGTGTAAATATTCAATAATTCAGTGTTGTATTTAAAAATAAATATATGATTTATATTTTAATATTATTATTATTATTATTATTATTATTATTTTCATAACAAATCTAAATTAACATTTCAAATATTCATAATCTCTTTTTTTTTTTTTTTTTTTTTTATATAATGATGTCATCACGCAGTGACATCACAACGTCATTTAGCAACTTTTAGCTACAAATTGTCTGGCCTTTAGCGACTTTGCCTGAAAATTATTTGGCAACACTGTTTCACGCATTCATCACGTTGGAAAGGTCACATGTGACAGACTGAAGTACCGACCTAGTGTTTACAAAGTGAACTAAGACTAAGTCAAACGCGATGTTGGGTGATTTTGAAGTTGGAGGAGAAAATGAAATGAGTTTTTCGCCCTGCCCTACAGACGAAGAGCTTAACAATGCATAACCTTTCTAACGTGATTACGTAATGCGTGAAGTCCGAGCTAGTCCGAGATGAACATTTGTGGTTAAGAAGTATATAAATTTATCTTTTAGAAAATTAGTTTTTTTTTGTTCAGATAGATAAGACCCTTATTCCTCAGCTGGGATCATGTGGAGCCCTTTGAAACTGCAATTTGAACCTTCAACCCGTTGGCCACCATTGAAGTCCACTATATGGAGAAAAATCCTGTAATTTTTTTTTTACTCAAAAACCTTAATTTCTTGACTGAAGATGAAAAGACATGAACAATTTGGATGATGTGGCGGGGGGGGGGGGGGGGGGGTAAATGATCAGAAAATTTTATTTCTGGAGTGAACTACTCCTTTTAATGCTAAATAAATCTCCTTCTGTCTTTAACAGGGTGAGTGGGTGTCTATGGGTGTCTACTCCTCTGGTAATTCCTATGGAGTTCCTGATGACCTCATGTACTCCTTCCCTGTTATGATCAAGGTTTGTCTTCTTCGCTGAAAGTTCTAAGTATCTAAAAAAAAAAAACACTGGAATTTAATCATGAACAAAAGAAAGCATTTGGAAGTCAAACTGATAATTTCCACCCCAACAGAACAAGACCTGGAAGATGGTCGACGGACTTCCCATCAACGACTTCTCCCGTGGTAAGATGGATGCCACCGCCGCCGAGCTGGTAGAGGAGAGAGACACTGCACTCACCTTCCTTGGAGCATGACTTGATGTCTCCACAACAACGCGGCAGCCGTTAGACTCTTCAAAGCCCCCGGATCCCCGACTGTAAAGTTCTGTAGATTTCACAGCTGACCGTGCGTGTGTGGATATTCATGTCTCTTAACGTATGCGTGTACGCGTGTGTGTGTGTGTTACTTCACAAGAAACGTTTGCAATGTAACTTCCTCTGCTTGGGGCAACACCTGAAGAAAAACATTTCCAATTAAAACCGTTACGCACATAGTTGTCCTGACCAAAATAAGGACCATCTGTCATACAACAATAAAAGGCCATGTGGAAAATGTTTGTTGTGTATTTGGATTATGATGTCATGTCCATCATTAGTTTTGAATACACGGATGTTCTTTAGGTGTGAATTTATTTACCTGAAGATATGAAGATTCTACATTGTAGACAGCATGTTAGGCCTATTTATTTGAAAGATAAACATCAAATATAAGGGAAATTTGTACTTATTTCAAAGCCTAGAAGCCTGAATATAAATTATAGTGAGTATATATTTAAGTAATACTTATAAAATAATCAAGAAGAGCTGGTAAATGAGATATTAGGTCTGTGAGATGTGCAATATAATTTATAAAAGTCACAATTGAAACAAAAGGTTAGAATTATGCCATAAACTGTGAAATTATGACCATTTCTTGTTAATTTCGACTTCTTCCATCTCAAATATAACTTAGTATGTCGTCATTTCGATTTTATTAGTCATAATTATGACTTTGGTATGGGATAAAAAAATAAAAGTATATTTGTTTACAACCACAGCCAAGAGATGACGCTGTTCCACATATTAACGCAGTCGAACGACAAATAGAACGCAAGTGGTTGGCGTTTGATTGGTCGAGCCAGACCGCCCCCTGTTCTGATTGGTCCGTGAACAAACATCATACCCACACACCGATTTCTTGCGACACTTCCGCCCGTGAAACAGCGTGTGCTGCAGTGGACGTGAGTATCCTCGCATGGCTTGTCAAAAATGAGCAAGCAAGCCTGTCTGCTGTCTAGATGTGCTTGAGTGTTATAGTTCCCCCAACCCCTCAAAACCCCCGAGCTGTGGGCAGTGCGCTTGTGTTTGCTTGCAAGGAGTCAGTGACCTTGGAGTTCTTGTATGGCGAAGTTCATGACATAATCCTGGATTTCTGTGTCTTTGGGCAGACAGGAGCAGTTAGTTAGGTCTGTGTTCAAGCAGAAGAAGCTAATTCCCCCTTATGCAATAGCTGTGTGCTGTATCAGTCAAACAGTACTACTTGACATTTAAACAGGCGTTATTGCGTTCAAAACAGCTAGAAAAATTGCAAAGCGGCTAGCAAACGACCTTAACTGGCCAGTGGCTTACGCTTGGGTTCAATTGGTTTGCTGCCTTTATAAAACAACTGCAAAAGCTACGTAGTGAAATACAGTAATATTTAATAAATGGTTAAAAATTGGATTAAAGGCCAGTTCTCACCAAGGACAATAACAAGATAAAGACAGTTAAAAAATAAAATAAAAGATACAAGAAATTCGTTCTAAATGAGCAACACAGGAACGATATTTGATAATAATCATAATTATATATATATATATATATATATATATATATATATAGCTAGTCAGTGATTTAAACATTGACAACCAATCATCTTGTTTTGAGCATTTAAAGCTTAAAATTAACGGTGTTATAATGCGTTGGTGCCTTGGGTCTGAACGCAAGGTAGGAGGAATAGATGGTTTGCACTTACGTCACGATTTGGTCAGTTGCACGGATGCGCGGCCATATTGGCGATACTTGGATGTAAACAACAGAATGGATTGCACGTTAATGTACTACTGAATACACTGTCTAAAGCTAATTTATGCTGTTTAAACCACTGAAATATGTGTGGAAGCTGCTAAATCATATAGAGAAGGACTTAGTAAGCAGAAAAGGGTGCAAAATTTTTACAAACTAAAGTTAATAGGTGGTAAAGACACGTACGAGCAGTGTAAATTGAAATATTAGGCTAATATTTCACCTATCTGATTGGAAATTATAAGAATGAACAAACAAATATTGTTAAGATTCTTGCCCTGGAAAACCTTGATCAGTTTGGCCAACCACAAATGCCTTTTGTTACTCAGTTTTTTGCACACTTCTTCTTGATTTGTTATAACTTTTGACAGTCTGTAGTACTCCAAATGTTTTTCCCGGTCTGACTGATTGGTACAGCCCAAAACATGACAATAATTGACCATTTCCAGCAGGAATAATCAGCAAAATATATGCGTTTCATTCGGTTTAGTGGCATTGTTTACGTTCAGTGCCGCCATTATGGCCAATTGATGATGCGTTGTGAAACCACTCTATTCTCTAAGAAAGAGAAAAATGGGCGGATTTAAGAATGCGTAAAACTGACAGACAACCAGACACAATTAAAATGCACAAATGTAATAATTATGAGACTTTTGGTAAAATGTTTCATTCATTTAACCCACACAAAGGTTCATTAAACGAGCGTTTTTGTGAACTAATGATGCTTATTTGAATTGCTAGGATGGATCCCAGTGTAACTGTGATTCAAAATCCCCACAGTTACAGAAGATGGACCCAATAACTACCCTTAAAAACCTAAGTGTGCAAACTGTGTGTAATTAATTAATGGGATTCACATAGTAACTATTTAACCCACAGAAAGGTTCAATAAACGAATGTTTTAAATTATCAAATTTAAAAGATTCGAGTCATTAAATCAAATTCCCCACATATGAACCCATTATGTACTGTATGTGAATACCCCCTTAAAAACCAAAGTATGTAAACTGTTTTTAATGAATCAGATTCACATAGTAACGATTTAAAAGACCAAATTAAAAGATTCTAGTCATTAAATCAGAATCGCCATAATTACAGTATATGGGACCCAATAACGCGTTTTACTGTATGTGAATGGCAAGTAGCTTAATAAACTCGGTTTTTATAACGGATCGTTCTGACTTGGTAAACCACAGTAAGGTTCAGTCCCCGACACCATATACCATAAACGGACTCAAAACGCGTTCTATGCGAACGTCGAACGCTCAGAACGGACCGAAAGAACGCATCTTGTGTCAGCAGCGTCCAGTTGGTGCTGTACGTGACAAATCGATGTGAAGTGATTAATAATTCAACTGGCTCGTTACATACAGTGTCTGCAAGAGTTGTTCACTGTTTCTGGACATATTTACTTTTTCCCCGAGTCTGTGACGTGACGGGTGGGCAGTGCTGGACTTTATTAAAAGAATCTGGCGCTATTCTGTCTCTCTCTCTGCGCATCTCCTTCAGCGGTGCGTTTCCGTTACAAAGCCCTGATCGGGTGTCCTGTGCATGACATGACATTCTGTGGAACTTTCTGAAATCTCATCTGACTTCAAAGAGCCGAGGCTGCACAGAGGGTTCGGTTCGGATGCTGCGAGCTGGTTTTGAACACTTAAGTCTTAGTAGCGTTTCTTTTTAGTAGATCTGAGGTTCTCAAAGCATCTTTTTGCCTGCTTCCTTTACATTGAGGCAGTTGTAGTTTTATCTAGTGCACAAGAAGAAACCGTTAGGTTGGGAATTCGCACTTTTCTGGACTGTGAAATCAGTTGAGGATTGATTTATACTGGTATTTAAACCTGAGAGCTGTCAGAAGTTTTTGATCATGTCTATTGTTGCTGGTAAGTGGTATCTTCATAGCCTTACAAAAAAGTACTGTGGTGATACACAGTATAATAGTCAAGATTTAGGAATTTTAAGACTTTATTGTATTACATTTAATTGTAATTTATTAATTTTTGTGTAATTTTTATTTCAATTCTATCTAACTATTTTCAATTTAAATATATTTTAGAATGTAATTTATTTCTGTGATGCAAAGCTGAATTTTCAGCATCATTACTCCAGTTGTCAGTGTCACATGATCCTTTAGAAATGATTCTAATATGCTGATTTATTAATATTAATGATCAACTAACAATTCAACTATATTACTGTTTTGCTGTATTTTTGATCAAATAAATGGAGCCTTAGTGAGAGATTAGAGATTTGATTGAAAAACATTAAGATATTTTAATTGTTCCAGACTTTTCACTGGTTGTATACATGAATTATTTAAATTATACTCCAAGTTACTTCAGAGAACCAAAAACCACTGTGGAATGAAATAGTCCTAAAAATGACAATAATCACTAGCAATTTCATAACAGCTTTTAAGGTTGTTGTCAGTAATGTTTTCTTTCCCTGTGTTTGTATGTGTGTGTAGATCTGTATAGAAACAGCCCTATTGCAGGGATGGCAGAGTTTCAGGAGAAGTTGAGATTGCAGCATGAGAACTCTATGCACACAGAACTGGAGAAGCTCCTGACCACCACCAAGCCACCAGATGCCGAGGTAAGACCCTTGTCCTGCAAACTATGTGCTCGGCTGAGGTGACAAACAAATTCCATCAGTGCTTCTGTCCTTGACTACATGTACATGTCTAACCCCCTACTCTTGTATGTAACCAAATATATCACCACACACACACACCTAGCAGAATGGGAACATGCCTTAGACTTGCAGTATTTTAGTCTGGATCTGTTAAATTATTCAAGAATATGTATAAGTGCATATCATACAGACAGCGACAGTAGATCCCCTTATAACAGTATGTCAAGCACTGTATTTTTTTATTTTGATATTTATTAATATCAATAATTACCCCTAAAATAACTGTTTATTAAAATGAATTTAATTATATTATAAATATAAAATATAGATAAATCTATATGCATTTTAAATAGATATTTTGCATTTTTGTGACATTGTACGGTTTGCTCAAATATAAAAAAAAAAAATCATTAAATTTTGTAAAACATTTTTTTTTTTTTTTTTAATTTTTAAATATAATGTTACGTGTGCACTCACATGTATTCATGGTGTAAGGAAATATTTTCTTCTTACCTGATGCTTATACCATTTTTAGAGCAATTAAATCAAGCACATTAATCTATTCTGTATTTTAGTACATGCATTTTAAAATGCATAAAAAGAAACATCATCAGATGACATGCACAGGTTGGAAAACTGTACCATTTAGCTGAGTTTGAGATAGATATTCATAATGAAACTGTTCTTAATGTGAGCAGTTACGGCACACATAGCATGCAGTTAGTCTTATTAATTCGTTTTATGAAGCAGCCCATGAAACGGTGACCTAATGAAGGAGGTGTGTGTTAATTACATCCTGTCATCCCATGATGCAGCACCAGAAAGTTTAGTCTAAAGGTTAAAGGAGACTCTTAAGAGTATTAATTATGCTTATATGCTGTACAGTGTTATACAGGGTAGTTAGGGATTCAAGCAATCACACTATTGATTCAGATTCAGTTTTCTAACGTATTATATTAATTCGCTAAATCATTAAAGGGGTCATCGGATCCCCATTTTCCACAAGCTGATATCATTCTTTAGGGTCTTAATGAGAAGTCTATAACATACTTTGGTTAAAATTTCTCAGTGGTAGTGTAAAAACGCCCTTTTTACTTTGTCAAAATCAGCCCCGTTCAGAGCGAGCCATTCTATTGCATGTTCTTTTACATGCTAATAAGCTCTGCTTACCCCGGCCCTCTCTTTTGTGGGGTGACAAGCCGGTCTGTTTACTTTAGCCGCATTTAGCCCAGAAACTTGCTAACTAGCACATTATTAAGAAAGGTGGTTTGCAAAGATGCATAAAAACCCTTATACTCACTTCTGCTGTAGGTGAAGCTGCATCACGAATGATTCTGGCAAACACATTTATGTAGATCGCCAGGCGCATTTCCTTCTAAGACAAAATTAATGGTAACCATCTGCGTCTTTAGCGGCTCAGATGTCGGGAGTAAATGACTGCTATGATCATTATTACATCCAACAACAAAACACCTCAACAGCTCAGTTGGAGACATTCTTGTCTTTCCCTGCACCAGAGTCAAAACAATGGTGGTTGGAGTCGAACGGTTCACAGCTCACTCAGAGCAGGTCTAACAGTGCTTTTCCACTACATCGTAGCGAATGGAGTGGAGCAGAGCGTTTTCTATTCATTCCCATGGAAGCTGAGCTTAAATGCTTGCGCAGTGCATTGTGGGATTGAAAGCGGTGCGGAGAAATTGTTGAGAGCGTCAAAAAGGTTGGCCATTCCTCAACCTTATGCAATCACGAGCGAAAAACGGGGGCGACAACCAATCGCTGTGAAAAGTAGGTTTTGATGTATGTTTCCAAGTGTTTGCGGAACTGGTGGATTACTAAGATGAAATCACATATCATTGAAAAAGTAATGCAAAAGTAAATGCACTTTGCATGCTTTCATTATATGCTAGTGTTTAGTTTGCAAACCGGCCCTTAAAAGTAAAAGAAACGTAAGCACCGTAAGTTAAGACGGTCATATCAATCAGCTATCGTGAGAGCGGCCTTACACCGACGAGAAGCTGAAAATGGCTTGATTTGAAAAAGGGGATATTTCTTATAAAAATTACAAAAAAAGTTGCTAGCTTCCTAAAATCCTCTCAAAATCCTCTCTTTATTGGCTCTTAAATAATACACATTATATTGAACTTCAGGATATAGAGCTTAACATCCTACTAAGCTACAAATGGACTGAAATTGTAATAACTTGAACTGTAATATGGTTATTTGTGCCTCTTGCAGATCTCCAGGAAGGACTTTGAGGGATTCAAGAAGCTCTTTCACCGTTTTCTTCAGGAGAAGGGGCCGTCTGTTGACTGGGCCAAGATCCAGAGACCACCCGAAGACTCGGTGAGACCAAAGAGTGCTTGATACCTTGTGTGATGAATAATAAAGAATTTGAAATTAAAATATAGCCATAAAAATAGATATTTTTCAGCAATATTGCATGTATTAATACAGCAAAATATACATAGCAATGCTGAATTAAATTCATGAATTGATTCATTAGGACAGACAGTTTGAATTTTGAATCTGTTTTTATTTATATATTTGCAAAGAACAAAAAAAGTTTATATTTTACTTTAAAACAAGTTTTATATGTAAGTATAAGTTACAAAAAAAAAAAAAAACTTGACCCACTAACACTTCTATTCTAGCTACCTTTTATTATTTAAAAGAAATATTTGATTATTAGATATTATTTATTAAAATGTACAGTGCATATAATGCAATCCAACTGCACAGTCCTTGACAGATGCCCTTTTTATACCATTAACTTATGCTTCTGCAAATGTCCTATCACCACATTCACAAAGCCACTGGGCAAGAAAGGGTGAGTGGCAGCAGAACGTGCATGTGTATGGATAGTTTATCAAGTCCATGACATTTCCCTGATGATCCCCTCCTTTAAATAACCCACAGTCCCTCTGCAAATACCCCCAGGCTGAAGGTTAGACTATGAATAGCACAGCACTTCCAGCATCCCACAACCTTGGCTGACATTTCTTTTCAACCCGCCGTTGAGAAACTCATGTTGCAGCACATAGTAAAGCAGGACGAATGATCTGAAATCAGCTCTGTTAGTTTGAGACTCATCAAACTCATTACGAAATAAACATCACGACTGTTTCTAGATCAGAACTGAAGCTTAAAGCGTAATTCTCAATGGTGCTATTTCAGTCTCTGTCCGTGGAAGCACTCGTTGGCTGGATGCTTGATCGGTCAGCTGAGTATTTGTGTGTGTCGTTTTCTTACTCAACGTCTCTGATGTTTTGTTTGGTCTCTCTGGCGGACGTGCAGTCAGGAGAGAGGCGCTTTGAAACCTTATATTCGGCCTGTGGTTTTAACTTTACTGTTAGTCAGCTTGAACATACTTCTTTTTAAAATTGAAGTCTAACTTATTTAGAATTGTTTTTGATGCAAAATGACTAATATTTTAATTAGACCTCAAGGAAAATAATGAAATGTAAAAACCAACATGTACACTACCAGTCAAAAGTTTTTGAACAGTAAGATTTTTAATGTTTTTAAAGAAGTCTCTTCTGCTCACCAAGCCTGCTTTTATTTTAGCCGAAGTACCGAAGTTGAAATATTTTTACTATTTAAAATAATTCTATTCTATTTCTATTTGAATATATTTTAAAGTGTAATTTATTCCTGTGATCAAAGCTACATTTTCAGCATCATTACTCCAGTCTTCAGTGTCACATGATCCTTCAGAAATCATTCTAATATTCTGATTTTCTGTTCAAGAAACATTTTTTACTCTTATTATTATCAATATTTAAAACAGTTAAAACAGGCTACTTTTTTCAGGTTTCTTTGATGAATAGAAAGATCCAAAGATCAGCATTTATCTGAAATAAAAAGCTTTTGTAACATTATACACTACAGAATTCAACATTTGAAGTGGATCAGAAACTTTCATCAAAGTTGTCCTAAAACCAAAACAATACCCGTTCTTGTTTTAGGACAACTTTAATGAACTTTTTTGATCCACTTCAAATGTTGAATACTGTATACCATTCGAAAGCTTGGGAGTTAGTATAATTTTATTTATTTATTTATGTATTTATTTTAAATAAATAAATAAATAAATAAATAAATAAATAAATAAATAGGGGGGGGGTTAACCTAAATACTGATTATACTAATTATAGAAATTAATACTTTCATTTAGCAAGGATGCTTTAAATTGATCAAAAATAATCATAAAGACATTTATAATATTACAAAAGATTTTTCAGTAAATGCTGTTCTTCTGAACTTTCTATTCATCAAATAAAGATGAAAAAATTCTACTCAGCTGTTTTCAACATAGTAATAATAATAAATATTTTTTGAGCAGTAAATTAGAATATTAGAATGATTTCTGAAGGATCATGTGACTGGAGTAATGATGCTAAAAATTAATCTTTGAAATCAGTAATAAATTACATTTTAAAATATATTTAAACAGGAAACATTTTTTTTAATAGTAAAAATATTTCAATTTTTTCTGTACTTTGGATCAAATAAATGCAGGCTTGGTGAGCAGAAGCGACATTAAAAATCTTACTGTTCAAAAACTTTTGACTGGTAGTGTAGTTTAGTTGTAAGATTCTGAGTCATTGGACATTGACCCCCTTTGCTTTCAGCAGTAAGATAAATGCAACAGTTGCTGCTGTGATGCAACTAGGAAGACCACTTTATGCAATTTCAGTTCATGAGGTCAATGTTGTATGCAAGGTTGGCATCTATTGCAGGCAAGGAAGCTTTAGCTCTTATCAAAAGCAACACACTCAAATCCAAAAGATCATATCACATCAGCTCATTTTTCATAAAGAATAAGTCTCTGTTTCAATAGCCTTCACAGTTTTCTGCTCTTCATGTCATGATCTCAAGGTTAAACCTTTTCATTAATAAAATGGGTGGCCTTTTATCTTCACAAAGGGTTTTCTCTAATAAAACCAGACTGTAGGCCTGGAGTACATTTCTAATCAAGTGAAAAGTATGAAAAAGCACACTTAAGATAATTAATTTTATTCTCTTCACACAAGGTTTCTGTATCCCGTGAGAGTAATTGATAATGTGTTTGTGTGTTTCCTATATGGTGTACTGATATATAAATCATACAGCTCAGTTTGCATGTGTATTTTGCACAACAGATCCAGCCCTATGAGAAGATCAAGTTAAAGGGTCTTCCTGTCGATGTGGCGTCCAGCCTTAATAAACTGGCAGTGGTGAAGCTCAATGGAGGTTTGGGGACCAGCATGGGCTGCAAAGGACCCAAAAGTCTCATCAGCGTCCGTAATGAAAACACTTTCCTGGACTTGACTGTACAGCAGATCGAGGTTTTACACCACATATGTTTCCAGTTAAAACTGATGATGAGATACAATTAACTGTTTTCTATTTTAATACATTTTAAAAATGTGATGCAAAGCTGATTTTTCAGCATCATTACTCCAGTCTTCAGTGTCACATGATCCTTCAGAAATCATTTTAATATGCTGATTTGCTGCTCAGAAAACATTTATTATTATAAATGTTGAAAACATTTATAATGGGCTGCTTCATATTTTTATGTAAACCATATTGCAAGTTCAAAAGAATAGCATTTATTTGAAACATCTTTTGTATCATAAATGTCTTTACTGTCATTTTCGATCCATTTAATGCATCCTTAGTGAATTGAAGCAATTGAATTCCTCTAAAGAAATCTTACTGACCCCCAAACTTTTGATTTATGTGGAGCTGAGCATAAGTAATTTCTTTCTGGCTTATATGTGACCTTGGACCACAAAACCAGTCATAAGTGTCAATTTTTAAATTTGAGATTTATGCATCATCTGAAAGCTAAAGAAATAAGCTTTCCATTACTGTATGGTTTGTTAGGACGATATTTAGCTGACATACAACTGAGGGTGCAAAAAAAATCTAAATATTGAGAAAGTCACCTTTAAAGTTGCGCAAATGAAGTTCTTAGCAATGCATATTACTAATCAAAAATTAAGTTTTGATATATTTATGGTAGGAAATTTACAAAATATCTTCATGGAACATGATCTTTGCTTAATATCCTAACGATTTTTGGCATGAAAGGAAAATCGATACTTTTGGCCCATACAATGTATTTTTGGCTATTGCTACAAATATACCCATGCTATTTATGACTGGTTTTATGGTCCAGGGTCACAAATACGATCTGTGTATGATGAGGTAAGACCGTGTTTGCAGTTTCAGACCTTGGTAAAGGTTTCCCTCTGTGTCAATGACTGTTTACCCCAAAGTTGCATAATATCAGTTTTTTTCCACATGACAAAATCAAAGGCATTTAGAGGAATATCTTGAGAAATACTAATCTGTTATGTTATGTAAAATGGGGATCAAATGCAGGGCTCCGCAATGATGTCACTGACTGTTTTATTACATAACCTCCCCACAAACAATTATAGTTCCTTGCGTTCATCGTTCACAAATTTTGCTCCTAGTTTTGAGACATATTTAACATGCAGAATAATTTAAAGTGACAGTACACCCAAAAATGAAAATTCTGTCTTTAATTACTCACCCTCATGTTGTTACAAAGACTCATCTTCAGAGCACAAATTAAGATATTTTTGATGAAATCCAAGAGCTTTCTGACCCTGCATAGACAGCAATGCAACTGACACGTTCAAGGCCCAGAAAGGTAGTAAGGACATCATTAAAATAGTCCATGTGACATCCGTGGTTCAACTGTAATGTTATGAAGCTACAAAAATACTTTTTGTGTGCAATGAAAACAAAAATAACAAAATTATTCAACAATTTCTTCTCTTCTGTGTCAGTCTGCAATGTGCGTTCGTGAAAATACCACAACGCATGCGTGTGATGCTGCTGACGCAGCTGTCAAACGGACTATTTTATCAATGTCCTTACTGCCTTGAACGTTTCAGTTGCGTTGCTGTCTATGCAGGGTCAGAAAGCTCTTGGATTTCATCAAAAATAATTTGTGCTCCGAAGATGAACGATCTTCAATCTTTGAGGGTTTGTAACAACATGAGGGTGAGTAATTAATGACAGAAGTTTAATTTTTGGGTGAACTATGCCTTTAACTGAACATCTTTAATGCAATCACATGTTTAGTGTAAGTTACTGAAGATACATCAAACAAAATACATGCAAATAAATTTACAGAAATTATATTTATTAAAAAGTTTTGGTGTGTCAAATTAAAGATCTCGGTTGAATCTGTCTCTTTCAGGATTTGAATAAGACATATAATGCAGATGTGCCACTGGTGCTGATGAATTCCTTCAACACAGATGAAGACACCAAGAAGATCCTGCAGAAGTACACACATCACCGTGTCAAGATACACACTTTCAACCAGAGCAGGTACACACACACACACGCTTCTCATCATCCTTATCCAGGACAGAGAGAAATATGAAACTACCATTAATGTTTCAAGATTGATTCACCCATTTTTTGCACATTTATGCATACTGTTTTTGTCAACTTGTTTGTTTTTCTCCCCTGCATAGGTATCCCAGGATCAATAAGGAGTCTTTGTTACCAGTGGCCACTAACATGGGCCTGACGGGTGAGAATGAAGAGGCCTGGTACCCGCCCGGGCACGGAGACATCTACGCCAGCTTCTACAACTCCGGCCTGCTGGACAAGCTCATCGCAGAAGGGAAAGAGTACATCTTTGTGTCCAACATTGATAACCTGGGCGCCACGGTGGACTTGCACATCTTGAACCACCTGATGAGCCAGCCCAGTGACAAACGTTGCGAATTCGTCATGGAGGTCACCGATAAGACGCGAGCTGACGTGAAGGTTAGTAGATTTATCATGCAGACGTGCTACTCGTTCCATTGCATGGAGAACACAAGTAACTCATTTTATGAGCTCACATTGGCTTCAAACGACTTGAGAGTTAATAAATGACAATTTGTGGTTGAAATGACCCTTTAAAGTCGTCAGTATACTTCTAGCCAAATTAAATAACAAACTGGTGTGACATCATTTCAGACTAAATCAGGCCAAAATAAAGTTTGTTTTGGGAATTTGAAACATCTTGCCAAGTCAAACTTTTCAGAAAAGTTCATTTTGGCTGGTGAACGCCTTCAAGCTACTATTGGTTCATGGCAATTATGTAATAGAAACCAGAACTGTTTTGGTTGCCAGCATACTTAAAAAATATCTTCTTTTGTGTTTCACAGAAAAAGCAGATCAGCTTGAACATTCTTTTTCTTTTCTGGTTTCAGATGGGTTTCAAATGACAGAAGGAAAATAAATTACAATTTTTGGTTAAAATGGTCCTCTAAAGGCTCTGATGTACTTAAGGCCCAAAAAAAGTTTTAATGGGAGTTCAAAACAGTTTTTTTTTTTCTTGTTTATTATTGTAAAGCTGCTTGCATTAAAATAGAAGTGCCCAAACTATTTAATACAAAGGGCCCAAATAAGCCAAAATTATTTTTTTTAATTAAACAAAAATGTAAGTAATTTATTATATTTAAATGATGTTTAAATGTAAATAAATTAAAATATTTTTTAAAACAAAATTCACTTATGTTATTTTGTTAAAATAAATATTAAATATTAAAATGTTGAAACAAAAGTATAATTTAAAAAAATAATAATAAGATATACTTAATGGCATGTGTTTGTTTTTTTTTTCCTTTTCTCACTGCTGTCTTTTTTTTGTGGGTCATTCCGTGTCAACTCAATCAGACGTCCCATCAAATTTTTTATTTTATTCTATTATTTGTTCAATTTTTTCTGAAGAAAGAGAAGAACGTATAGTGACGAAAGCCAAAATATTAAATGTCACGATGTGTATAAACTGTGTAATCCACTATTTTACAGAGGAGGGTCAAAATGATCATTTTCCTCTGAGATTCGCAGCCAAATTACAGGAGGGTAAAAATGACTTCAGAAAGATGGCAGCATCATTATATTATTTTTACACAGAGATTGGTAGGTCTGTTAGTAAAATCTGCTGACTTTAGCAATCTTTGTTGCATTATATGCCAATGGTGATCATTCAAAAATTGGGAAACAGCACTTTTCAAGTTTTTTCTCCAAAGTTTGCATGCCTGTAACTGAAGAAGTTTTAAAGATATTTTAATGCTCTTTTAGATATTGGGTCTGAACCAACTTTCCTTTTGGTGTCTTCATTTTTAAGTCTCTGCATGGTTCAGTTCCAGAGATATTGAAACTTCAATATGGCTCCTGGAGTGAATTGTTAAATTATACACTCAGTGGTCAGAAACCAAATGTGGGTCACTTTGCATCGAGCTGATATTTTTTCTTTTAAAGAGGAATATCTAAAAAACAAATAATGTTGAAATTAAAAATGTATCTTGTTTAACTCAAAACAGTTGCATAGAGCATACCTGTCAGAGTGCAATAAATATTATTTTTTCATAAGTTTTTCTGCGTGTAACTCAAGAAGTATTGAAGATATTCTAATATCATTTTAAAGGCCGTAAATGGTTCAATCACAGGGATATTGGGATCTCAAAACGGCTCCATGTCCAAATTGTTGAATCCTACCCATCTTCAGTGGTTGAAAACCAAATGTTGTTTACTTTGTATACAGCTGATACTTATTATATTCAAAGAACAATGTATGAAGAATAAATAATGTTGAAACTAAAATTGTAGCTTGTTTCTCCCCATCAAAACAATTGCATTGAACATACCTGTCCGAGAGCTTTCAAACCTCTTTATACCTCAAAGCTAAGAGCGAAAAATGTTGCCATGAGTAAATCAGGGTCTTCATTGGATAACGCCAGTCACTGGGTGTTGTTTCCTTCAGGGTGGCACGCTGACCCAGTACGAGGGCAAACTCAGGCTGCTGGAGATCGCACAGGTGCCCAAAGCTCACGTAGACGAGTTTAAATCAGTCACCAAGTTCAAGATCTTCAACACCAACAACTTGTGGATCAGCCTGCCGGCCATTAAAAGGCTTCACGAAAAGAACGCCATGGACATGGAGATCATCGTCAACCCTAAGGTCACCGTCATTCCTACTCTATTACAGAAAACAACATGTGTAGACGTTTTTGTGTGAAACGAGCTTCTGTTGTGTTTGCAGACTCTGGACGGCGGCCTGAATGTCATTCAGCTGGAGACGGCCGTGGGCGCTGCCATGAAGAGCTTCGACAACGCGCTCGGCATCAACGTGCCCCGCAGCCGCTTCCTGCCCGTCAAAACCACCTCTGACCTGCTGCTGGTCATGTCCAACTTGTACAGCATGAACGCTGGCTCTCTGACCATGAGCCCCAAGAGAGAGTTTCCCACAACACCTCATGTCAAACTAGGCAGCTCCTTCACTAAGGTAAATTTTACACTCTGCTGCTTATTCTGGATGAAAGCCTCCCCTTTGGGAAGAGAGAGCTTGACTTTAATGTAAAGCAGTACCTCAATAATAGACTGCTTAGACGATTTATATATTATATTTAAAATTATATTTATAGCATCAAAGAAATTAGCATAAAAGTTACAATTTTAAAGTATTTTCCAATACATAATTGAAATAAATAAACTTTAAATTAGCTGCTCACTAATAAAATAACTTGTTTTTATTGATATTGAAATATTTGTTTATATTTAATTATTAATTTTAAATATGAATTTAATTTTAGTTTAATTTATTTTTTCATTTTTAAATATAATTTTTATTTATTATTAGTAATATTTTAAATAGTATTAATAATATGTATTACATTATATTAATAGCATTTAAAATAGCAAAGGAATTAACAGAAAATGGTTTTAAAGTCCACGTTAATTTACAGACAGAAGTTAAAAACTACTGTCTTTAAGGCTAGAAACTTTGAATCAGCTGCTTAGTAATTAAATGTTTTTAAATTTATATAATGTTTTTTTTTAATATATATATATACAGTGTATATATATAATGTTTATTAAACATTTAAATTTAAAACATCAATGAAATATGTAAGAGCTAGGATGTTAATAAAGTTATTTCCAACATGTAATTCAATGAAATAACATTTAAATTTGTTTAAATTATTAAAATATTATACTATATTTTTACATAATCTTTTTTTTTATAATATTAATAATAAAATATTTAAAATGTTTGTTATATTACATTATATCATATTAGTATAATTTATATAAATTTATTTGTATAGCGCTTTTCATGATACATTACACCAAATTAAAGTTTGGTTAAAGACATAATTCAGTTAAAAACTACTGTCTTTTAGGCCAGAAACTCTGAATCAACTTTTTAGTAAATAAATGTTTTCAAATAATTAAAAATCTGAATATTTTATGTATTTTAAATGTTTATTATATTATATTTAAAACATGAAAAAAAGAAGCATAAAAGTCATTTCCTAGACATAATTCATCAACATTAGCAGTAATTAAATGCTTTTACATTATTTATTTTATTAATTAAATATTTTATATTTAAACAGTTTATAGTGTATAATATATTTAATAAAATATTTTATATATTTATTATGCTTATATTAATAAAGAAATTAGTTCACAATTTTAATAAGTTTGTTATTTCACAGATTCAGTTAAAGCTATTGTCTATAAGGCCTGAAACATTAAATTAGTGTTCAGTAATTGACGGTTTTACAATTGTTTACAGTATTTTATACATTTAAAATGTTTATATTATTATTATTAGAGAAATTAGTAGAAAATATATCAATTATTTTTTTTACAGATTTTTATTACAAACTACAGACAATTAAAAACTACTTTAAAGTATTTTTTAGAAGTGTCTTCAAGGCCTGAAACATTGAATAACCTGTTCAGTCATTTGGATTTTAATTTTTTTGTTTTGAAAAAAGTTTTGAAATTAATTTTATACAAATTTTTCTTTGAGGTTCGAGACTTCCTGAAAAGGTTTGAGAGCATCCCAGACATGCTGGAGCTGGATCACCTGACCGTATCAGGGGACGTTACCTTCGGAAAACAAGTCACACTCAAGGTTTGACCGTCTGACATCTTTGCGTGTTTACACATGTCGTGTGTACAAATTGTTAACTCGTTGTTTCTATATGACAGGGAACTGTTATCATTATCGCTAATCATGGAGACAGAATCGACATCCCGGCTGGAGCGATGCTGGAGAACAAGATCGTTTCTGGAAACCTGCGCATCCTGGACCACTGAGGCCTTAACTACAACCACATCCATCATTTCACCTGGACATTTACATGTCTGTGTGTGTGTGTGTCTATAAACGTATGTCAGATTTGAGTGTGAACATTGAAAGCCGTCCATCTGATGATTAGTATCAAATGTCTGTATGGAAGCAATCAGAATTTACTGTAAATGCTTTTGACAGTGAATTTTACAAAGAGCTGGATACTGGGTTTTTAACAAAGACTGGTTTTGCTGCTATGTAGCTCATTCAATACAACACTCAAGACGAGTATCAGAAATGCCAGAGGATGGAAACAGAAGACGCTTCTTTACAAAAATGATCTGTTCTCTTGAAGAAATTAAAATGTTTTTGATCTTCAAAGTGTTGCTTTTTTTTAAATCTACCAAATAACTTGAGTATAAAAGCATTAGAATTAAATTCTATAATAATATAAAATAATATAAATAATATAAAATTTAAATATATAAATACACTGTAACATTGACATGGTGAAATATGTGCTTTACAAATGAATCAAATTGTTGTTATAAATTAAATATATATATATATATATATATATATATATATATATATATATATATATATATATATATATATATTATAATTTTAAATATTTTTTAATTTTAAATACGTAAATTGTCAAATTATATTTGTTATAAAATATATATTGTTATATATCATAAATATAATTTTAAATATTTGACTTTTTTTAAATGTACTTTACAACGAATGAAATTGTTGCCAAATTATATTCAAATATTTTTATTATAAATATTGTATTTATTATAAATATGGTAACTATTTTTCAACTTTTTTTAAAGACATACTTTACAAATTAATCAAATTGTTGCCACATATTTGTTATAAAAATATATTCTAATTAGAATTTATAAAAAATATAGTTTTATAATATATATTGGGGCAACAATTTGATTTATTTAAAATGATTCAAATGAATCAAATTGTTGCCAAATTACATTTGTTATATAAAATATATTTTATTTTTATTTATTGTAAATATGATAAAAAAATTTTTTTAAATATGTACTTTACGAATGAATCAAATTGTTGTCACATTATATTCGTTATAAAATATATGTGATGTTATATATTATAATATAAAATATTTTTGACATTTTATTAATACATACTTTACAAATGAACCAAATTGTCAAATTATGTTTGTTATAAAATATATATTATAAATATAATTTTACATATTTGACTTTTTTAAATATGTACTTTACAAATGAATCAAATTGTTGCCAAATTAAAATATTTGTATTTATTATAAATATAATTGTAACTATTTTTACACCTTTTTTATATACATATTTTACAAATGAATCAAATTGTTCCCATGGATTTGTTATAAAAATATATTTTATTTATAATTTATAAAAATTAAATATATTTTTATTTATTTTTAATATAATGGGGCAACAATTAGATTTTTTTTATTTAAAATGAATCAAATTGTTGCCAAATTACATTTGTTATAAAAAAAACACATATTTTATTTTTATTTATTGTAAATGTATTTTTTTTAAAGTATGTACTTTACAAATTAATTAAATTGTTGCAAATTTTGACATTAAATACTGAATTATTAAATTGACTATTCTAAATGATATTTGTACTCTAAAAATATATCTTATTTTTATAATTTAAAATATTTTGTAAAACGTTTTCTAAACACTTGCCAAACTAATCAAATTTTTTGCACTGTGGCTCACTGCAAACGTTTCAAAATTTGCCATTAATTATGATATATTGCATTCTTAGACTGACAATATACTTCTAAATTATATTTCGATTATAAAAGTATATTTTATTTTTGTATTTTATAAATATGAGGCATCATTTCAAATATTTAAACTATTTTCAATTTTTAAAACAACACAGTACAATCAGTTTTTCTGTTCAGCATTTTCCAGTTGTTCACCGCAAACATTTTCAAACTCAACATTATTAAAGACACAGCAGACTTGGAAAAACTTTTGTACATTAAGCAATATCATGACTTTAGTTCTAGCAGAAAACATTTAGGAAGACATTCATATACAGTCTAAACTGATGCCCCCTAGTGCCTGCGAATGGAAAAAACATGGAGTGCTGGTCAATACAAATGGTTTCTAGTCAGTACATTCTTTAATCCTTCATTTATCGTCGGCATCCTCAAGTGTTATTTGATTGACTGCAGCACGCATCGTTTCCCAGCATCGCCATTTGAGATACATGAAGCAAAAACACATCAAGCAACAAAATAAGAGGAACAAATGCATCTGCATCTGAGAACACACAAACACCACAAACGTCAAGTGCTATATCATTCACACATCAATCATTTGGAAGAATTCAAGCAAAATGTTTCTTGTTTTTGTAGAAAAATTTTCAGAATTTTCATTTTTTTTTGTCAGTTCAGTCAAAGCAAATCCCAACCTGAGCTCTCAAGACGGCAAAAACAAAGTCATAAAAAAGACTAAATAACAGAAATTCCCTCTCAAGACTTTTTTTATTCCAGGTCTTCAGTAAAAAACATTTGACTTCCTCCTTCCACAGTGTGTCGATGTCATACGGTTGTGTCTCCATAATCTCTGTTCCAGCGCACGTACTGATCCAGCGTTTGAGGACTGACGCTCCGCTTTATCCTCTTGAGCGAATCGACAAAATCGGAGAAACGGATGTCCCGCATCTGAACACAAAAAAGACAGGAACGTGAGGGAGAAACGCGCCATGCTACGTTACATTTAAAAAAAATGCGTGAAGAATTTTTAAAAAAAAATAGAATGTGAAATAGAACACTTTGTATAAAGGTCTCAAATGCAGTTAAAGTGACAGTACAGTTTTTTGGGGGTTGATTAAACCTTTATGATTAAGATCAGGGTTATTATAGTTAACTAAAAAAATCTAACTAAAACCATAAAAAAAAAAAAAAAAAGTGTTATTTGACATAAAAGTTAATTATTAAAAAAAAAATAAAATAATAAAAATTATATATATAAAATTAGGGGGTAAATACAAAAAATAAATTCAAAATATTAATAAAAAATAGAATTAATAGTATCTAAATGATACATATAACACTGCTTAATTTTCTCTACCTCATTGGCTGGCATGCTCTTCACTTGTTCAGGCCTCAGCTCTGTGTTGAGAAAGAACAGGACACGATTATCTAGCAAAAAGTCCACCTCTAGACCAAATCTCATGGAATGTTTTAATAAAACATACCTCGTATAGGACCAAGAGCAGCGTCTTTAGCCAGTGAGGTCAGGTCGCTGCCGGAGTAACCTTCCGTCATCCTGAAAACACAACGTATATTATACAATTACCCAGCATTAATAGCCATTAGATTTATTTGCATAATATACATGTATATGAAGATTTTACCTGGCTAACTGACTCAGCTCTTTCTGAGATAGTGTGTTTTTGTGTTTGCTGAGGAGGTTCTTGAGCAGCTTCAGACGAGTCTAAAACGCAATCACACAGAGTCAGTTAGTGTCTGTATTTAATGCTAACTAATTGGAAAACCAAAACAAGAGCAGCAAACTGAATGCAGGTGAATTTAAGGTGGTAGATATAAAATTAAATTCAAATGACTGCAGTATATTACATTGAATTTTTCACTGATTTAGTCATAAATTCACAGAAACATGGCAATGCATTATTTATTAATAGGAATATTAATATATAATATTAATAATCAACAGGTAAAAAAACCTGAAATTGAATTATCACTACCATTCAAATGTCTTGGTCCTGGTTCAATATTTTCTTTTCTTTTCTTTTCTTTTCTTTTCTTTTCTTTTCTTTTCTTTTCTTTTCTTTTCTTTTCTTTTATTAAAAGAAATTAATACTTATATTCACCAAAGATGCATTAAATTGACACACCACCAGTCAAAAGTTTTTGAACAGTAAGATGTTTTTTAAAAAAGTCTCTTCTGCTCACCAAGCCTGCATTTATTTGATCCAAAATACAGCAAAAGCAGTAATATTTTGAAATATTTTATACCATTTAAAATAACTGCTTTCTATTTGAATATATTTTAAAATAACTTATTCCTGTGATTCAAAGCTGACTTTTCAGCATCATTACTGCAGTCTTCAGTGTCACATGATCCTTCAGAAATCATTATAATGCTGATTTGTTGCTCAGGAAACATTTACTATTATTATTATCAATTTATTTTCAGGATTCTTTGATGAACAGAAAGATCCAAAGATCAGCATTTATCGGAAATAAAAAAAGTGTTTGTAAAATTATACACTATACCATTCAAAAGCTTGGAGTCAGTATAATTTTTTTGGAGGGAAAGAAATTATAGAAATTAATACTTTTATTTAGCAAGGATGCTTTAAATTGATCAAAATTGATGATAAAGACATTTTTAATGTTACAGGTTGTTAAAGGTTTCTATGTCAGATAAATGCTGTTCTTCTGAACTTTCCATTCATCAAATCTGAAAAAAAATTAAACTGTTTTAAACATAATAATAATAATAATAATAATAATAATAATAATAAATGTTTTTTGAGCAGCAAATCTGAATATTCGAATGATTTCTGAAGGATCATGTGACTGGAGTAATGATGCTAAAAATTCAGCTTTGAAATCACAGGAACAAATTACATTTTAAAATATAATTAAATAGAAAACAGTTATTTAAAATAGTAAAAATATTTCACAATTTTACAGTTTTTGCTTTAAATCAAATAAATGCAGGCTTGGTGAGCAGAAAAGACTTCTTTAAAAAAACATTAAAAATCTTACTGTCCAAAAACTTTTGACTGGTAGTGTGTAAAGACTGAAAATCATGAATGCTGAAAATCAGCTTTTTTCATCACAGGAATAAATTACATTGTAAAATATATTCAAATACAAAACAGTTGTTTTATATTTCAAAATATTACTATTTTTAGTTTTAGTAGAGTTTTTCAAAAGCATTAAAAAAACGTACTAAACTTTGAACAGTAGTGTATGTGTGGACATATTTAATTATGCTTAATAAAGTACGTTCCATATTATGAAACACAGCAAAATATAATGTCCACGACAAATACTTCTTGACTTTGTTTAGAGAAATATTTAAATCAAATTAAAAATCTCAGTCATGACTTGAAAGAGAGCCAATAACTTTTGTCCAACCCTAATTCGAACACAGTACCTCCTCTGTAGGTAAAGCCACATAAATGCGTTTAGCAAATCGCCTGTGAAGAAAAAAAAAAAACACATTAGAGGATGTAATTATGAAGATTTTTACAGTAAGTGTCCGACTGCAGGCCAACGGTACCTAAGAACAGCCTCATCGAGCTCCTGAGGCCTGTTAGTGGCTCCCATCACTAACACACGGTCATCTCCTCCTGACTGCACCTACAACACACACACAAACACACACCTGTAGCGTCAGTCACCTGTGATCAGGAATTGTACATTTTCAGATAAAGTACACACACTTACTCCATCAAATTCGATGAGGAACTCTGTTTTGAGTCTTCTGCTGGCGTCATGCTCGCCCTCTCTCCTCTCACACAGCAGACTGTCAACCTCATCTGCATCAAAATCACAATCAATGACGCATTTACAGAAACACACGAGTCTTGAAACAAGAATGAGTCTGATTGACAGCTCTCACCTATGAAGATGATTGACGGCTGCAGTTCCCTAGCAACCGCAAACAAAGCTCGAACCAGTTTCTCGCCCTCTCCCACCTACACACACACACACACACACACACACACACACACACCACAACATGAATAAATCTTTCTTAAGACAAAACAAAAGTGAGTGTAAAACATGGCTTTGAGCAGCTTACTGCATTTATAAAACAGCAGGAACCATAATATTTAGACACCAATAAATACATTAGCTGCATTTATTATTAATAATATTCAGCAAACATCAAAACACAGGAAACAACTGAAGAAAAGCAATGTAGAGCCAAAAGAACGCAAAAAAGAAAACACATTTAGCATAATGGTAAGTAGCAGCATTTAGGACTTGACGCTTGACACGCAACCATCCGGTTGGGAAGCCTGCTGCTTAACAGCAGTGCGTCATATAGAGGACACATGCTCGCATCTGATGCAGGGGGCAGATTTTGCATGCTAAAAGTGCAATGCTGAGCTGAAAAAAAAAAAAAAAAACATGAGAAAGATATACAAGTGTTTACACAAAACCTTCAACTGGGGGGCTCGCTTATCACACAAATGCCCTGATGCCAAGGAGAGCTTCAGTGTGAGAACGAATACACAAAAGCATTAGTTACCATGCTAATCTAACTGTTAATTAGTGGTGTCAATCAATTAAAAAAATAACTAATTAATCACACATTTTTATCTGAAATTGTGATAAATTCCAACTAACATTAAAATTTTTAAATATATTTTTTAAAAACCAAAACAAGAGCAGCAAACTGGATGCAGGTGAATTTAAGGTGGTAAAGATAAAATGAAATTCAAATGACTGCAGAATAATACATTTATTTTGTCAGTGATTTAGTCATAAATTCACAGAAACATGGCAATGCATTATTTATTAATATATTAATATATAAAATTAATAATCAACAAGTGAAAAAAAAAACTGAAATCGAATTAATACCACTACCATTCGAATGTCTGGGTCCTGGTTCAGTAAGCAATCATTTTATTTTATTTTATTTTATTTTTAATTCTTATTTTTAATTTTAATTTAATTTAATTAATTAAATTTTTTATTACGTATATTCACCAAAGATGCATTAAACAGATACACTACGAAAGTTTTTGAACAGTAAGATTTCCTGTTTTTTAAAGAAGTCTTATCTGCTCACCAAGTCTGCATTTATTAGATCCAAAACACAGCAGAAGTAATATTGTGAAATATTTGTACTATTTAAAATAGCTGCTTTCTATTTGAATATATTTTAAAATGTAATTTAATCCTGTGACCAAAGCTGTATTTTCAGCATTATTACTCCAGTCTTCAGTGTCACATGATCCTTCAGAAATCATTCTAATATGCTGATTTGCTGTTCAAGAAACATTTATTATTATTATTATTATTATTATTATCATCAATTTATTTTCAGGATTCTTTGATGAATAGAAAGATTCAAAAATCATAATTTATTAAATTGTGATAAATCCCAACTAACATTAAAGTTTTTTAATATATTTTTATATTGCAATAATCTGCATTCAATCTTAAAAATAATGTTAAGACAACAAAGACAGTATATTTTTAAGATTTGTTAAATATTTTTTATGCCTAAAAAGCGAGTATCACTGATACCAATATTACTAGGTGGTTTTCCCCTAAAATTTAACTTTTGACTATAGCACATATTACAGTACAATTGAGAGCTATGAATTTTTACATTTATTAGACTTCAAAAAAATAACATCTTTTAATTTAAGTGAACTTAAAACAATCTTCACATAAACCCATTATTTACCTGTGCCCTTCAGCAAGTAGGAAATATACAGAAATTGAATGAAGTTACCAAACACTAAATACTAAATTAAATACAGATGAATCCTTAAAGCTACAAATTGTACTGATTTCCTCTTTTTTTCCTTTTGTTCTTTGATTAACAGACATCACAGCAGCTGGGTTATTAGCTTATTTGGCTGCTGTTACTTTAAGAGCTGTCGCTGCTTCGTGCTTTAATACAAAACGATACAGGCTACGGCATGTTGACACATTTGTGCGTGCAATTGAAGCACACATGCTACGAGCACAGTATAACCGCTGACAGGACAGGTAAATTGGTTTTTACTGACATATGGCCTGACAACATCTCATCTAACCACAGTTCACTGTTGTTCTACTGAAGCTCCCTCGTCACCTGTACCTTTCCCACGCTCGTTTGTCTAGCCCCTGGCAATGAAGTATAGTTGGAGTGCGCATCTGAAAAGTCTCCCGTTTGATGTGGTCTAATTAAATGCACTTCTTGTCCAAAAAAAAAAAAAAATAAATAAATAAATAAATGAGACAAAAGCAGCAGGTGTGAGCCTCTGCGTTAACTGCGTCAAATATTTTTTAATGCCGTTAAACTGGAAAAATGCATCGCCTACGTTAACGTGCTAATTTTGACAGCACTACTGTTAATGCAACTGAAATGTGCCACATGCCACATTTGAAAAAATTAGCATGCTAAGACAAGACAACAATTTCCCAAAAACACTGTAAGCTTAAGTACATCGCAGACTCATTGAAACCATTGGAGCTACGATCAGCTTAGGCTTGCAATGCTTTTGGGAAATGCAGCCCTGGTTGAATTTGAAAAGGTGTTTCTCAATAACAATAAGGAAAAACAAAATCATTTTGGTAATTTGGGTACAGTTTGGTTCAATGATTATTTGGTTCAGTTTGGTTCAATGATTATTTCAATGAGCCAAATCCGATTTTGAAAAAATGTGTTTCTTGGTAACAGTAGTGAATATCAAAAATATATGTTTGGTCATTGCTGTGCAGCTCAATTTAAAGATCATCTGAGCCAATTTTGAAGAAGTAACAGTAGTAGTGAAAGAACTGTTTTTCATAAGTTTTAGTTACAAAAATGCCAAACTATCTGATTCTTCATAAACCAAGAAAAATGTAATGACAATGAGAAAAGCAATTTTGGTTCATATTTTTAAAAGTTATTAGTGTTTTGGGCAAAAAGCCTTCAAACTTCACAGGTGCCTTACCAAAACAATGTGGAAAATGCTGTAAATGCTGTTATCACTACCAAATTTTGCGGTGATATGACAAACCATTCATTGTGTCTAAAGTTATAATCAAAATAAAAGTGAATAAAAGTGTACTTTTGGTCCTAGAGATCCAAAAGTTGGTCAGATTACTAATCAGGATCACCACAGTAACTGTACCAAATTTTAGCATTTTCCTATAAACAATTTTATGGCCTATCATAGATTTCCATGGCTGGAAAGGAAGAGGAAGAAGTAATAGTTCATTAGTGTAACTGTAGATGCTCTCTATGCAACGTCTAATGAACACTCACATATTTGGAGGTGAGACTGGCAGCGCTGATGTTGAAAAACGTAGCGTTAGATTCCATTGCAACCGCTTTTGCCTGTGAAAAATTGGAAAAGATCAAATACAGTTCTGTTCTTATGGTATATAAATATACATATATCTAAAAAGAGCCTTTTATGTGTTTTACCAGCATGGTCTTTCCATTTCCAGGAGGGCCGAAGAGTAGTAGGCCTCTAGCAGGAGTCCTGAGACCAGTAAACAGCTGAGAAGACCAATATAAACACATGAGTAAATTGTAAATGTAAAAATACCATTTGTTCTACATTATCAGCAGTACAGAGTACCAGCATTGTAGAATGTAAACAGACAGGAACATAAACCATGTTTGCAGATTTCTATGGATGCATTTACCACCATGAAACTACTAAAGACTAAATTGTGATTTACAGTACAGTAATTTGGAGCTAAGTGACCTTATATAAATCATCTGTTTGAACCTTAAAGAAAACTTTTGGTCACCGGCCTAGTAGCCCGCTGCATCAAACCCTTAGATTAAGAAAACTCAGTGATCATTTATTTACAATTATAAAATTTTCTTATGTTAAGAGTGGGTTTGTTGAAACTGGCCTCAGATCTTTAACCACTAGGCTACACCACCTGAGACGAAACAGATGTTTACAGACATGGAGACAAACCTCTGGACGAAGAGCAGGCAGGATAACGATTTCCTGCAGTGCCTGTTTTGCCAAGTCCTGCCCTGCTATGTCATCAAACTGCACCACAGCTCCACTGAAACAAACACAACCACGAAAATCATCAACTTAATTAATCAACATAATAATTCCCATCCTTTCTATATTATCTCAGAACATATCTCAATATTTTTAGCTATTTATAATATGCTGATTTGCTGCTCATCAAACATGTATTATTGTTATCATCAATGTTAGAAGCCGAATAGTATTGTGCCGAACAGTAGTGTGTAAATGCTGTTCCTTTTTTAATGTTCTGTTCATTAAATAACCCTGAGAAATGTATCATAATTTCCACAAAACTATTAAGCAGCAAAAGTGTTTTTTAACATTGATAATACTTAATAGATGTTTCTTAAGAAGTAAATCAGCACATAAGAATGATTTCTGAAGGATCATGTGACACTGAAGACTGGAGTAATGATGTTTTGCATCACAGGAATAAATTTTATTTTAAAATATATTAAAATAAAAAATTGAATATATTTTAAATAGTGATAATAATTAGCAATACTACTGTTTTTACTATATTTTTGGATCAAATAAATGCCTTGTCTTGGTGAGTCTTCTTTTAAAAATCATTTAAAAAAAAAAAAATCAATAATTCCAAACATTTGATATGTACTGTATATATAACAGACATAGTTTAATATATAATATCTCATATTTTATATATGGAGTTTAATATAGTTTATATAATTCTATGCACTATTTATGTTTAAATAGATAGCTTTTAGATGCAACATATACTTAAACTATGCATAAAAATATAGTTTATTTTCCATTAAATGCACACATACAGCATTTAATTATTAACATTTTTATGCATTTTTTAAATAAAACACTGTAATAAACAGCAATATGCATACTTTTTCTTCAACAATTAATATACAAAACACTTCTGACAATTTTGTGAACAACAGCCATGCACAAAAGTGCATTAAAATATTTATATTTGATGTATTTATTTTTAAAAGTACTAATGTTACCTGTCTACAATCTCATTGAGAATGAGGTTGGCCAGTTTGCTGTCCACGTTTTTAAAGTTCTTCATGTCTCTTTTTCTCTGAGGCGATGCAGCGGCAGCACTGCTGGCTTTAGCGTTATTTCTGTTACCGCCTCTTGCTGAGGGCCCCTAAAAAACAACAAAAACAATTCAGCTACATGCGCTCCATTCCAAAACCTAGTCAGTTCATAGATGGAATTTTAAAGAGACAGTTCACCCAAAAATGAATATTCTGACATTAATTACTCACTCTCATGTTGTTCCAAACACATAATATCTTCGTTCATCTTTGGAACACAAATTAAAATATTTCTGATGAAATCCAAGAGATTCTTGACCCTGCATAGACAGCAACGCAACTGACACGTTCAAGGCCCAGAAAAGTAGTTCGGCTGCTGTCTATGCAGGGTCAGAAAGCTCTTGGATTTCATCAGAAATATTTTAATTTGTGTTCCAAAGATGAATGAAAGTCTTATGGGTTTGGAGCGACATGAGGGTGAGTAATTAATGACAGAATTATCATTTTTGGGTGAACTATCCCTCTAAGATGGCACATGGCTCCTGTGAGACGAACCTTCAGGTTCTGCGGGCCGGTCCTGCTGCTGTGACCGGCGGAAGCTGTGCGGTGCAGGGAAGTCGCAGGGGCAGATTTGGATTGGCTTTTGGGTCGCTGATGGGATTGACTTGAGATTGTGAGAGTGTCCTTCTTTTTGGAAACAGCTCCACTGCCTGCAACTACAAACATATGCTAATGCATACACAGAAAGATCACGGTAGTGTCTCTCTGATTATTTTCTGACACAGCACCCAGACCTCCCAGAATCCAAAGCAAACACCCACCTGGACGCAGGTTCCCATTGGAGAAAGACAGGCCAGTGTGATCAGAGCAGCCCTCTGCTGGGGACTTTGAAAGCAGTTTGCCTTTGTGATTGCAGAAAAGGAAACAGACAGAGGAAAGACAGACATTTAAGCAGAAACTAAAACCTCCAGAAAAAAAAAACAAAGCAGAACAGAAGTTGTAAGAGGGTGCAAAACATGTCCAGGTCACATTTCACCTCAAAATACAAAAAAAAGAAAAAAGTTAAATGAAGTCCATAATTTTTTTTTTTTTTTTTGATCATTTGTATTAATTACATATATTTTACTTTTTATTATTGCAACAACAGTACAGTAAAAATTATGTAATTTGTTGTTTAGTTAAAATAACAAAAAAACATATACAATTTCATAAAAATGTTACAAAGCTCACAAAATAAAATAAAATAAAATAAAATGCCATTATTTACTTTGAGTGAACTCTAAGTAATTTTGTTTTTGGGGTGACCTGAACATTTTCCTCATTGATTTCTTGACAGATTCATGCAAGAACCAGCAGAAACACAGAAAATGTTATATGTCCAGAGTGAAATCAGAAATAAGAGCGTGTGCATTAAAACAATGGTTGATTCCATAACAGGGAAGTGTGTCTTTTTAAAATGCTTACTCATCTCCCATTGCAATGTGCAGAGACATCTTTAAGTTAGCCCTATTTTTAACACTTTCTGCAAATGGTCCATTATGAAACAACACTTCACCTTTATATGATCAAGCATTAAACCAAATTGAATCATACAACAATCACAGAAGCACAGGCACAGAAGCACAGAAGAGTTAGGTGAACATACGCAAATACAACAAATGATCTCATCTCTCAGAAGAGTTCATGAATCAGCAGCACATCCTCGTGATCTCACTTACCCAGAAGCTCTAGCCGGTCTTTAGCCATGGTGAGGTTGTTGGTCATTTTGTCCTGAAGCTTTCTGGCTCTGTCTGCCTTCTCACCTAAAAGGGCCAAATTAAGACTTTCTATCAAACGTCTTCAGAAGAAAATAAACTATATGGTGTGACTTCATTTGCCCATTGGGAATTGACTGATCATGTACTGTAAGTTTGGAATGTAAATTGAGAAAGAAACAGTATCAAACAGTGCTAACATAAGGTATCAAGCCCACTGGAGAAAACATTACAATCAACACTGCGATTTTCTTGCAATCACTGTTACAATAGTTGTAAAATGCATTGAAGTATAATACAAGTGTGCATTCTGTCTTGAAACATAAAGTGAAAGCTAATGTAATTAAAATACATAACACAGCTAGTTTATGCAACAGAAATCAATATGACACAATCATCTCACCGACTCCAGTGACCTGAATACGGATGCCCTTCTCCAGCTCAGCGATGCCTTTTCTGTACCACTGCACCGCCTGATCCTTATCACCTACAACACAAGCAGATTACACGTTACAGACTGTTTTCTATTCTGTACACAAACAAAATAATAATACTACAACCCTAAACCAGCATGTCTGGGTTTCAAAGTAAGACTTTCAGATACGTTTTATGTCACAAATTTTTACTGTAAGCAATGTGTTGTCAATGCTTTATATTAAAAGCTCCAAAAGGAGCTTTAAATTGGAAAGATGCTCTTAAAATAAATCGGTACGTGCTAAATGTCATGCAGTCCCAACCATATGGCCCTGGGCATGATGGGATTGAGAAACAGCCAATGAATCTATTGAACAGAGTGCTTTGTTTTCACTGATGCTGCTGGCATCTCTCCATGAGACGACAGAGCGAAAAACAACATAACCACATGATATGACGAGGGGAACAAATCCAGGTCACATTTTAAATCACATTTTAAAATTAAATAATAATAATAATAATAATAATAATTATTATTATTAATATTATTATTATTATTATTATTATTATTATTATTATTATTATAATACATAAATACAATAATACTTAAAAAATAACAAAACATATAAACTAAAGTTTACAATTAAACTTTTTTTATGTTTATGCTCAGCAAGGCTGCATTTATTTGATTAAAAATGCAGTAAAAACAATAATATTGTGAAATATTATTACAACAGTATTCTATTTTGAAATAGTTTAAAATGTTTATTAATAATAATTTATTCCTGTGATGCAAAGCTGAATTTTCAGCATCATTAATTCAGTCTTCAGTCACATGATCCTTTAAAATCATTCTAATATGCTGATTTGCTGCTCAAAAAACATTTATTATATTTCTTACTTGAACAGAAAGTTCAAAATAACAGCATTTATTTGAAATAGATTGTTTTTGTAAGTCACTTTTGATCAATTTAATGCATCCTTGTTGAATAAAAGTATTAATTTCTTTAAAAAAAAAAAAAAGGGTAGTCTATATGTAAATTTCTTATATATATAAAAAGAAATGTAACTGTTTTAAGACCATTTTCTCATGAATGTTTAATGAGGTACTTACTAAGGTGGTTTATGATTGGTTCTTTTTTGCTGTACATCTCTCTGTAACTTTACATGGTGTTAATACGATTTGAAAACTACAAGTGTGAAAACCTTGGTTAAAAGCGGCTTCAAACCAGGGTTTTAGAAGATGTTAACTCAGGTTTAATCGGACTACATAAAGCCTTCAAATAAGAAATAAACAAAAATATGAGGACGGATATGCAAAACTGAGCCACTGATTCAGATCTTAACAGAGTGCCAGTACATGGGGCCTCATTTTCCATTCGACTGCTGATGAGGACAATCCCTGTCAACCTGAATCAGGCCTCTCAACGCTACTGACCTTAGGGATCAAACTGTTCTACTGACCGCAAAAAAAGCTCTGGGACCGGGTTAATCATGGACAACATCCAAGGTCTGATCTCAGACTCACAATCTTATTCTTAGTTGAGAGAAATCAGAAACATGACTTTAGAGTTCCAGCTTCTGGTGGGATAAAATGGTTTCTAACTGACCAAATCAGGTTATTTTTTGTGGATGTTTAGGTGGTTAATCAGCTGGATGGGACTAGGTCAACTCAGGTGTTGCTATAATTATAAATTATTAGCATACATTGCAAATAAGCTTTTAATGGTCATTATCCAGCCCACTCTCTAGTTATTGGTATTTGCACTGGACATTCATATCTTCCGAGTACTAGTTCATATCTTGGGGCCAACAAAATACATGACCCTACTTGACAGATGAAGTGAAAGTAAAACAAAACCAGGTAAGACAATTTGCGTTGCTGAAATGCTTCAGTGAAATATTTCCTGTTATACTTACCAAACACAAGAGAGTTTTACAAAAAGTCGTTTTGCCTTAATAATATTAAAATAATTACAATGTAAAAACCTTGAAAAATACTATTACTACTACTAATTATAATAAGAATATTAAGTGTTTACAATTGGACTTAACATAAATACATCTACAAAACAACTACTTTGGTATATACATCTATATATGTTTTTCTCGGATATTTACACTTATTTCACTTACATAACAGTAATAAAGACAGATACCTTTGTCATCCTCATCGATCTGCAGGGCCAAGGAAATGAACTCAAACGCTTGTTTGTGGTAGTTTCGGATCAGCTCTCCGGTTTCTTCACTGCACTCGGAACCGCGATTTTTGGCCCTGGCCGCCATGGTTCGGCGGAGCGGCCGGAGCAGCCACAAGAGGAGCAGGAGCAGAGCTTGCAGCAGAGTCACTGGGAGCTGGCAGAGGGTTCGGATAAAAGAGCGTAACCGGTCCAGCGGACTCCGGCCAGTTCCCTCAGACACCTGTCCGCAGGTGTGTCCTCCTGCACGCGCTGGTCCTTTTTGTCTCGCTCTGTCCCCAGAATTCATTCACCCTATTCGGGCTCTCCATACCATACCTGGCCGGGAGTTTAACAAGGACGAGTTATATTTCTCGGCTATGTTGGTTCTCCGGTTTGTTTTTGCCAACATCGATCGCGGAAGTCACTGCTGTGTGTTGTTTGGTGAATACTGTCTCACGCTAATGACGTAACTTACATCATATCACGTCGCGCCCATTGAGCGAAAAAATCTATATTCATAAAGTACATACCTTTTTTTCAAACCTTTTTTTTTTCATTAATACATAAAAGCAGTCTATCTGAACATGCACTTTTATTATTAAATGTAATGTTGATAAAGTGAAGCATAATTTTCCTCTTTTTTTATATTTTATATTTTATTTTTGTGTTTTTACATGATCTTAATTTATTTACATACACTACCAGTCAAAAGTTTTTGAACAGTAAGATTTTTAATGTTTTTTAAATAAGTATCTTCTGCTCACCAAGCCTGCATTTATTTGATCCAAAATATATCAAAAGTAGTAATATTGCGAAATATTTTTACTATTTCAAAATTTCCATTTAAATATATTTTAAAATGTAATTTATCCCTGTGATTTCAAAGCTAAATTGTCAGCATCATTACTCCAGTCTTCAGTGTCACACGATCCTTTAGAAATCATTCTAACATTCTGATTTTCTGCTCAAGAAACATTTATTATTATTATGATTATTAGCAATATTTATAACAGCTGAGTACTTTTTTTCAGGATTCTTTGATGAATAGAAAGATCCAAAGATCAGCATTTATCTAAAAAAATAAATAAATAAAAAATAAAAATAAAAAAAACTTTTGTAACATTATACACTGTTTATTTTTTAGATACTTTTCAACATAATAATAATAATTAACGTTTTTTGAGCAGCAAATCAGAATATTAGAATGATTTCTGAAAGATCATGTGCCTGGAGTAATGATGCTAAAAATTCAGCTTTGAAATCATGGGAATAAATTACATTTTAACATATAATAAAATAGAAAACTGTCATTTTAAATAGTAAAAATGTTTCACAATTTTACTGTGTTTGCTGTACTTTAGATCAAATAAATGCAGGCTTGGTGAGCAGAAGAGACTTCTTTAAAATAAAATAAATAAATAAATCAAAATTAAAAATCTGTTGTTGACTGGTAGTGTGATTTAACTAGTTAAATCTGGTAAAAATAGTCTTCATTATTTATTGTAAATTAACATTTCTGTCATTATGTTAATATGTATATAATCAATACATCTTTTTGTTTGTTTGTTTGTTTTTTATCAGTTTTATATTTGGATTTTAACGTGTGTACAAAAGTATCTAGTAATCACAAACGACTGTGATTGGTCCGCCCTTGACAATCGCAGAGTAAAGTAACACTTGTCTTATGACCACACCTTTCTCGTTCTTCTTTAGCAGCGATTTGGATAATGCTTTACACCTAAATAAATATTACTGAGAAACACAACATGAATACACTGAAAATATTCAAAATAGAAGACTTATTATTTAGATCACATAAATCGTCTGAGCCAGACCCCACCCATTCTCGCGTCATTCAAGCGTGTGTTTTGCGCGTGCGCAACGTCAACTGCGTAGAAACCAACAACAAACTATGGCGGACGGTAAGTGCTGTTTTTGAGCTTTGTGGTTTATTTTGCCCTAATGGATTGTGCAGTGACTGTATTTGCTGTAGTTTTAGACCTGGTCTGTGTTAGCATAGGCTAGCGAGAATTATAGCTCTGTTTTTTTTGCATTATTACGAGCGGTGAGCTTTTCTACTGTGGCCCATTGAATCCCGCCATTCACTACAGTATGTGACTTTACATGCACATATGCGCTACTGGTATGTAAAGTACAACGGTGCATGAGTTCTTAAACCTGTTATGGTAATTGCTGAACGATGCCAGAGAGTTTTATTATGCTGCCCATTCAAAAACGACTGTTGTGGTTCCGAATGCATATATACGTAGCAAAACTATTGCAATTTATGGTGTTAATGTGGAATAATAGTTTAAATTTGATTCTTTTAGAACACCCTGATGCTGAGCAGAGCATGGAGGGACACACTCCTGTGAGTAGCATCACAATATTTCATTATAGGAAGAAAACATTGTCAGTTTGTCTTGATCAGTTGTCATTGTGTTTCTTGTTTTAGGTCCCAGAAAATCCTCATGCAGAATATGGCCTCACTGAAAACATCCAGGTAAAACATAAATACTACTTTGTTTTTCAGTTTTGGAAATTCATATTAACAGTCTTAAAGGAGATCCTTCCACTTCCAAAACAAAGATTCACATATGATGTACTCACCCCCTTGTCATCCAAGATGTTCATGTCTTTCTTTCATCAGTCCTAAAGAAATAATGTTTTCTGAGGAAAACATTTCAGCATTTTTCTCCATATAATGGACTGATATGGTGCCCCGATTTTGAACTTCCAAAATGCAGTTTAAATGCGGCTTCAAACGATCACACATGCGGTTGTAAACGATCCCAGCCTTATCACCCAGGGTCTTATCTCGCGAAACGATCAGTTGTTTTCATTAAAAAAATACAATTTAAATACTTTTTCATCTCAAACACTCGCCTTTCTCTCCCTGAACTCTGTGTATTCTGACTCAACACAGTTAGGGTATGTCGGAAAAACTCAAATTGTATTTTCTCCCTCAACTTCAAAAATCATTTCAAAATCATCCTGCATCGCTGCAGAAGACCGACCCAGTCTTTGCAAAGTGAACATGCAAAGAAGATCAAACACCCTTAACCAAAATGGTAAAACAGTGATATAGGACGATTTTGAAGTTGAGAGAGAGCATAAGATGGGAATTTTTCAACATCCTCTAACTGTCATGAACCAAAAAAAAAAAAAACAGTCCAAGCAGAGTGAGACAAGACAAGTGTTTGACATTTAAAAAGTAAATAAATTGTATTATTTTTCTGAAAATAATCGATCGTTACGCTAGCCTTCTTTCTTGGCTGGGAACATTTACAGCCGCATTTGGGATCGTTTGAAGCCGCATTTAAACTGCAGTTTGGAAGTTCAAAATCCGGGCACCATATCAGTCCATTATATGGAGAAAAATGCTGAAATGTTTTCCTCAGAAAACATAATTTCTTTACAACTGAAAAAAGAAAGACATGAACATCTTGGATGACAAGTGGGTGAGTACATTATATGTGAATCTTTGTTTTGGAAGTGGATTTCTCCTTTAAAGACTGAAGTTGAAAACAGTTCAGAATTGGTTGTAGCATGAATAAAGCATTAGTTCTATGACTGCATTGAAGCTTATACACATCTGTACATTTCTCTAGAGAATAGTAGAGAATGAGAAAACTGCTGAAAAAGTCGCCAAACAGAAGGTTGATCCTCAGACCCTGCAGACCCTTCCCACACGAGCGTATCTGGATCAGACCGTGGTTCCTATTCTCCTGCAGGGCTTGTCGGTTCTGGCCAAGGAAAGGTCTGCATCAGCACACAGACATCTTGTGCTTTTTTTTCAAACACAAAGCTACATGAACATGAATTGTTTTGGATTATGATCGCCTCAAAAATGAAAATGTACTCTCACCCTCAGGCCATCCAAGATGTAGATGCGTTTGTTTCTTTATCTGAACAGATTTGGAGAAATGTAGCATCACTTGCTCACCAATGGATCCTCTGTAGTGAATGGGTGCCGTCAGAATGAGACTTCAAACAGCTGATTTAAAACTCAACAGTGATTCACAACACGAATCCACGCCACCAATTAACTTCTTATGAATTGTAAAGCTGTGTGTTTGTAAGAAACATATCCATCATTAAGGGATTTTAACCATAGTTTCTGGCCAAACTATGACTCCACAATCCATAATAACGCTTCCACTGGAAAAAGTCCATCTCCTGTTGTTCTCTCACATCAAAATCCACCAAAATATTTGTTTAAAGCTGTTTTTGCTTGTAATCGGTGCTTGATCTGTGCATATTTCTCTCCTGATTCATACAAGATGACTTTTTCCACTGGAAAAAGCAATATTATGGATAGAGGAAGAAATTTGAATGTCTTAATGATGGATTTGTTTCTTACAAACACAGAGCTTTTCATTTAACAAGATGTTAATTGATGGACTGGACTGGTGTGGATTACTTGTAGATTATTGTGATGTTTTTATCAGCTGTTTGGACTCGCATTCTGACGGCACCCATTTACTGCAGAGGATCCATTGGTGAGCAAGTGATACAATGCTACATTTCTCCAGACCTGATTCCATGAAGAAACAAACTCATCTACATCTTGAATGGCTGAGTAAATGTTCAGCAAATGTTCTTTTTTGGGGTTAATTTTTCCTTTAAACCTTTTTAAAGGGTGAAAATAGCATAAAAATGAGAATTTACCCCTCTGATAGTGAAACTACACATTATGTTTAACAGTTCTGTGACTGAAAATATAATGAAACTATTTTGTTTGATCAAATGCAAATTAAGTTCATGTATTTAATCTTTTTTCAGGCCTCCAAATCCCATAGAGTTTTTAGCGGCATTCTTACTGAAGAACAAGTCCCAGTTTGAGGAACGAAATTAAACACACATCATGCGGTGGAAGACTTAGGATTACAGTTTTTTGTTTTTGTTTCTTTTGTGTTGTGAATTTAAATGTAATGGTGTCACTCTTCAGATTGTTTGTTTGCCAAGGTTAATGTAGTTTTTTAAGCTCTAATAAAATGTTCAAGCAACCATGTTTCACTAGTATGGTTTTTCTTTATTTGGTCATTGACAAGGCAGCTAAATTACTTACACTAAATTAGCTTGGCATTTACAAAAATCCACCTCTGAAAAAAATCCTTCATTCTCATTTATTTGCTTGATATTTTATTATTACACGACACCAAGCATTGTGCATGACAAAAACAAAATCAAGAGAGGGAAACAATTCCTTTTACCTGTGAACATATAAAAACAATTTAAATTTGAATCTGTAGTAAATATAATTTCTTTCTTCAGTATAAAGATTAAACGCTCTCAGCATATGCAAAATAGTCCTAAACCGCTCAAAGCACATCTGTTTCTCAAGCAGCTGTAATCACCATGTCCAGTAAAGCAGTATAAAAACGTGTGATAGCAATGGTTTGTTTCCATTCAGGTAACAGCTGATAAAAAAGGAACACATTTAGCTGAGAGGGTCTTACAACAAATGACTCTCAGCACTACATACGACCACATTTTTGATTAGTTTGAGGAAATTCAGATTATAGATGCCTTTTTACATTAAGTATGATGTTAAAAGGATAGTTCACCCCAATGATTTATTCACCTTCAAGCCATCCTAGATAGATATGACTTATATCATTCAGATGAATACATTCTGAATCATATTAAAAAATGTCCTAGCTCTTCTGAGATTTATAATGTCAGTGAATGGGTGTTGAGATTTTGAAATCCAATAAAGTATGTCCATCCATCATAAAAAGTGCTTAAAAAGTTAATAAAGGCCTCCTGAAGCAAATCGATGCATTTGTGTAAGAAAAATATTCATATTTAAAACTTTATAAACCATAACACTTAGCTTCCGCTAACTGTCGTACGCATATTTTTCTTACACAGTCACATCGAATTGCTTCAGAAAGACTTTATTAACCCCCCAAAGCTGTACTTTTCATGATGGATGGATGCACTTTATTGAACTTCAAAATCTCAACACCCATTCACTACTATTATAAAGCTTTGGAGAGCCAGGACTTTTTTTATGAAATCTCCTACTGTATTCGTCTGAAAGAAGAACATCGTATTCACCTAGGATGAGTAAATCATGAGGTAATTTTCATTTTTGTGTAAACTATTCCTTCAAACTAAAGATGCTGTGGAAAAACGAGATAAATATTGTTATTGACCTGAAACTAGAGTAAAAGAATTGAGTTTTTATCCAGTTTCTGTCCACGTGTGTCCCTATATTGCAACTCCAGTGCACTAGTTCTCGTTTGCGATTTCGATGGCACAGAAAAACAACAAAGCAAGGCACCAACAACTTCTACGAGCTGGCATACCTGATATGGGTCTAGAAGAAATCCTAGATACACGTTTCCAGTGTACTTATTTTATCAGTAAATTTGTCAGTGACAGTGTCAGGAAGAGTTTGTAGATCAAATGTAAACCAAAGACCTGATCAAATTTGTAAACTGATACCTGCAAATGTGCGTTTCAATAAAAAAAAAAAAAAAAAAAAAAAAAAAACAATAATTTTGCTGTGTTGTTCCAGGACTAGAGCTGGGTGATACAGCTTAGGAAATATATCTTATATTTCAGAATATTTTACAATCATTTGACATTATTCAATTTGTATATCTTAATATTTATGTATTTGGTTAACACTTTACAGGTTTGTTAAAGGATTAGTTCACTTCCAGAACAAAAATTTACAGATAATGTACTCACCCCCCTTATCTATGATGTTCATGTCTTTCTTTTTTTAGTCGTAAAGAAATTACGTTTTTTGAGAAAAACATTTCAGGATTTCTCTCCATGTAATAGACTTATATGATGCCCCCAAATTTGAACTTCCAAAATGAAGCTTATATGCAGCTTCAAAGGGCTCTAAACGATCCCAGCCGAGGAAGAAGGGTCTTATCTAGGAAAACGATCGGTTATTATTATTAATATTTTTATTTTTAACCTCAAACGCTTGTCTCGTCTAGCTTTAATTTTTTCCGTCTTGACAGTTGCACCGTACAAAATACAGTAGAACCCATTATATTCATTGATGCTGTCTACACTGGATGCGCCGCGACACGATAAATCCCCCACAGTAAACTGCTACAGAATTCTATTTATGACGTGCTCACACAAAGTTCAAATGATTTGCAACGGTCGCTTTGTCGCGTCCAGTGTAGACACGGTGTTAGGGTACGTCTACAAACTCCCATCTCAGTTTCTCCTCCAGCTTCAAAATCAAACTACATCGCTGCAGAACCGACCCAGAGTTTACAAAGTGAACATGAGCAGAAGATCAAACACGCTTTACAAAAAAAGTGGAAAAAAAAAAAAAAAAAAAAAACAGCGATGTAGGGCGATTTTGAAGTTGGAGGAGAAAATGAGATGAGAGTTTTTAGACGTACCCTAACTGTCACGACAGGAAAAAAGAGTTCACATAGAGCTAGACAAGACGAGCGTTTGACGTGAACAATGATATAAACTGTATTTAGATAGATAAAGCCCTTATTTCTCGGTTGGAATAGTCTATAGCCCTTTGAAGCTGCATTTAAACTGCATTTTGGAAGTTCAAATTTGGGCGAGTGCACCATAAAAGTCCATTAACATGGACATGGAAATGCTTTCCTCAAAAAACAATTTCTTTACGACTGAAGAAAGAAAGACATGAACATCTTGGATGACAAGGGGGTGAGTAAATTATCTGTAAATTTTTGTTCTGGAAGTGAACTTATCCTTTAACATTAGGTTACACGTACTAATAATGAAAAATGTCTAAAGCATTTATTAACACTATTTAATGTTAATAAAGTTGTCTCAGTTTATATCAAATAATGGACCTGAGCTAACATGAACTAACATGTATTGAAGCATCTATTAATATTAGTTCATGTTAATTTAAACATTTACTGACGCGTCATTAAAATCAAAAGTAATCTGTTCATATTAATTAATGGATCTGTGATAACATGAACAACAATGTAACTATAAATGGCAAATAAATAGCACATTAAAATGGTATATTTTTGTGAATATTAAATACATCACCCAGCCCTGTGTATGTACAACAAATATACGTAATACACTTTCATTGGCCTTCATTTGTTTACCTGCCACAATGTTAGTGATTCTAAAAATGAAAATATGCAGGAAAAACTATTTGTGTGATTAGTTTATTATGCTGTAACCACACAGCACTTACACTGCTATAAGTAGGCCACATATACAGGCTTCTGCCTCACGACTCAATCTAGCACCAATCTGTTCTTCTCAAGTCGTTATTTATGCCTTCATTGACACTCGCTGATCACACTTCTAAGTCATTTACCTTCTCAGTAAGTAAAAAAGAATAACAAAACTACTGTATATTCTCAGTTAAAACCAAAATGCCAATGCAAAGATGCATGACAACTCAGAACTCGGTTTGCTTGTTTTGATACAATTTACACCTTCACTCACTCACTCTCAGAAATATCAGAAACCTGCTCGGATTCATAAGAACTAAAAACGTTTGAATCTCGTTGAAATGTTGTAACGACTGTGTTCTGATAAAGTCCTTCATGTGTCAGTGGCTTTCTGTCAGATGTAGTACTGGTGGGCTGCCAGGCTGTCCATGAAGGGCCGTACCAGATTGTCTGTGGAGAAGTAGAAGACCAGTCCGAAGGTGATGGAGATGGGGAGAGCCGGAAGGGCCTTCTTGAAAATGGCCAGCAGGAGGAGTGTCAGGCACAGTCCCTGCAGAACAACCACAACATCAGCAACAACAACAACCATTAACGAAACTCTAGGCTCTGATCCAAAACCGAGTGAGTGGAATACTGCCCTACTAACGCATCATCCACGGATTTGGAACATTCATTGTAGGCAGCAATAAAAACATCAAGTACATAGTACAAACAATTATCTAAGTCAAGTTTCTGCCACTCTTAGTAGTGAATGATTTTTTTAAATGCAAATCTAAAAAAATGAGAGGAGATGAAAGCCATTTGCATCTGTTTTAAAACAGATATTATTTCTGACACTTAGTTAATATTATAGTAAATATTTCTGACACTTCTGAAATTTGACACATACACTACCAGTCAAAAGTTTTTGAATAGTAAGATTTTTAATGTTTTTAAAGAAGTCTCTTCTGCTCACCAAGCCTACATTTATTTGCACAGCAAAAACAGTAAAATTTAGAAATAATTTTACTATTTAAAATAACTGTTTTCTATTTGAATATGTTTTAAAATGTAATTTATTCCTGTGATCAAACCTACATTTTCAGCATAATTACTCCAGTCTTCAGTGTCACATGGCTGTCACATTATTATTATTATTATTATTATTATTATTATTATTATTATCATATTATTTTGAAACAGTTGAGTACATTTTTTCAGGATTCTTTGATGAATAGAAGGATCCAAAGACCAGCATTTATCTGAAATAAAAAGCTTTTGTAACATTATACACTATACCACTCAAAAGCTTGGAGTCAGTATAATCTTTTAAAAGGGGGAAAGAAATTATAGAAATTAATACTTTTATTTAGAAAGGATGCTTTACATTAATCAAAAGATTGATCAAAAGAAAAAAAAAATATAATGTTACAAAAGATTTCTATTTCAGGTAAATGCTGTTCTTCTGAACTTTCTATTCATCAAAGAAACCTGAAAAAATTCTACTCAGATGATTTCAAATCAGAATATCAGAATGATTTCTGAAGAATCATGTATATAATCACAGGAATAAATAGCATTTTAAAATATATTATAGCTAGTTATTTTAAATAGTAAAAAGATTTCTAAATGTTACAGTTTTGGATTGCTATGGATCAAATAAATCCAGGCTTGGTGACTTCTTTAAACAAAAAACAATAAAAATCTTATTGTTCAAAAGCTTTTGTCTGGAAGTGTATTGTTGTACTACACTACCATTTTCCAAAAAAAAAAAAATGAAACAGCACAACTGCTTTCAACATTGATAATAAGAAATGTTTCTTGAGCATCAAATCATAATATTAGAATGATTTCTGAAGGATCATGTGACACAGAAGACTGGAGTAATGATGCTGAAAATTTAGCTTTGCATAACAGGAATAAATTACATTTGAACATATATTCAAATATAAAATTGCCCTTTTAAATTGTAATAATATTTCACAATATTAGTGTTTTTACTGTATTATTAATCAAATAAAGGCAGACTTGATGAGCAAGTTTAGCTACTCACAATGAGAATGGCCACAAAGCAGGCCAGTGTGGTGTTCCAGTCTCCTCCGGTGGCGGCAGCCTTTCCTACTAGGACACTGTAGAAGATGAAATCACCAAGACCCAGCTTCACCCCCCCTGTGAGAAAGTCAACCAACAGGCATTTCAGCACATGACACTAGAATGAAATACAGCCAAACCTGTTTATTAAGTTTGCTTTGATTCCCTGGGGCTTTTTTAAATAGTTCAGCTCACTGTCACTGGACATTCACTACATATCCGCCTTAGTTACATGGTTTATAAGTGAAGTACTCCAAGCTAAGAACATGATCTGTATGACACAGAAACCACTCACGGTCTTCCTCCAGTTCCTCTTCTGCTGAATACCGCCGCCTCCCTCCCTGTGCCGTATCATCCTCTGACTCCACCCCCTCCTGTGCCTGGGCTCCGCCCTCATTCCGCCGCCTTTCATCAGCTAAGAGGAAAACAACATCTTATTCACCATTATCTAGGATACATGGGAATTACATTCTATTTCTTTACACAAACCTTTTTAAGGTCTTTGTAAAAAGTATTAAAACACTAGTAAAGTTATAAGTAAATTATAGTAAAGAACTAAAAATGCAACTCACCAGAATCTGGATTACTAGAATCAGCCATGCCAACCATCCAAACCATGGCAGCTGAGAATAAGAAACTTTTATTAGCACATGACCTATATCTTGACTGGACTTAAAGCCATTAAAGGATTAGTTCACTTTCAGAATAAACAATTCCTGGTAATTTACTAATCCCTATGTCATCCAAGATGTTAATGTTTTTCTTTCTTCAGTCAAAGAAAGGTTTTTGAGGAAAACATTCCAGGATTTTTCTCTATATAGTGGACTTCAATGGTGGCCAATGGGTTGAAGGTCCAAACTGCAGTTTCAATGCAGCTACACGATCCCATCTGAAAAATAAGGGTCTTATCTAGGGAAAAGATCTGTCATTTTCTAAAAAAATAATAACATAAAATAAAAATTTATATACTTTTTAACTATAAACGCTCGCCATGCACTAGCTCTGCGATGCATGTCCACGACTTCACACATTATGTAATCATGTTGGAAAGGTCACACGTTGTTAGTTTTTCGTCTGTGTACTCCAGTTCAAAAAGGTAGGGTAGGGTGAAAAACACCATCTTATTTTCTCCTCCAACTTCATAACCATCCAACATTGTTGTTCTACTTTTTTTGTAAAGGGTGTTTGACTTTCTTTGCATGTTCGCTTTGTAAACACTGGGTCGGTACTTCCGCCTAAGTCACATGTGCATGATTATGTAATGCGTGAGGTTGAGCAAGTGCAAGATGAACATTTATGGTTAAAAAGTACACTTTTTTTTCTTTTCTTTTTTTTAGAAAATGGCCAAATGTTTAACTAGATAAAACCCTTATTCCTCGTCTGGAATCGTGTAGAGCCCTTTGAAGCTGCATTGAAACAGCAGTTTGGACCAAACCGTTGCTCTCATTGAAGTCCACTATTTGGAAAAAAATCCTGGGGGGTTTTTTCCTCAAAAACCCTAATTTCTCTTCAACTGACGAAAGAAAGACATGAACATCTTGGATGACATGGGGTGAGTACATTATCAGGGAATTTTTGGAAAGTGAATGTGGTAATACAAACTAGTGACAATCCCAAATGTTGTGAGTCTGTATGCTGTAAATTCTGCGTTTCATTTTTCATTACATACATGAATATATGAGTGCAGGGAAAATTGGTTCGTTCCTTTCTTGCGCCGTCTCAACCAGCATCCTCAAAGGGCCTTTTGGAGAGAGCACTGCTATTAGATCTGGAAAATAAACACACAAATAGTGATTCAACCATGTGCGCTAATCTCAAAGATATCAGCTGTTTCAGTGATTAAAAATGACTTTTGCAATTTCTGTGACACTACAGACAAAGTATTTAAAAGCACTGCTCTGCTTTGTTTACAGCGGTAACCAAGGAAATGCTGTATTGCTGCTGTTCCATAAGTGCCACCTGCTGTCAGAGAGTGAATTTGCATCTCATTCAGCCTGTCTGCTGTTTCTGTTTTGTTTTAGATATGTTTTATATAGCATCATATTACAAAGCTAAGGTCAGACCATTCTGTTTTTGCTTTAAAATTTTAATTATACAATGTCATTTACATCACTACAGACAAAAACAGCTTGGGAAAATTATGTTTAACTTATTACAGAAAATATGTTCTACACCTTTAAGAACTGAATTTTTAAAAGTTTAAGTTTAAGTTTAAGTGATAATCCACGCAAAAATGATGGACCTTCCTCACGTTTCCGGGGTTCTCATAGCCGAAGTCGTCATAGTTGGGTAAAATCTGAGAGCAGTGAATGTACCACAAACATATTTTTTTGCATTCCCATTTGCTCAAATAACAAAAGAAAAACTACACAATAGTGTTTTCACGACTTTCATTCAAAAGAAAAAAATTAAGAGATTTTGATATCGGCAGTCAGAAGAGAGAACGATGTCAAATTTACTGTCTCTCCCATAGACGCGGCATTAGAAACACCCTTGCATAGTGTTAACTAGTTTTTTGGTACCTTGATGAAAAGGGTATTATAATACAAAGTATAGTGTTATAAATGCACATACATATTTTTAAAAATCAAAATATAAAAAAGTAAAGGATTTATGTGTCAGAACGCGTCATCACAGGCTTGTGAAAAGGGTTCATTATCATAAAACAGATAGTTCCGGTCCTCGATTCTGATTGGTTGGGCCGAATTCTAAGCTGTTGTAAATTACTCTACAAACATACACCTTTGTTTACTTTTGTGTGTTGCTCGGCAACCACTTTGTTGTGACCACAACTGTTTCTGAGGAACTACATTGTTTGGTGGAAGAATACTGTTATTATTAATATTATTAAACTTTATTTGCTCTGTTTTATTTTGTGAAACCTCACTACGTATATGGAATAACTGTTTTATAAAAGCAATAAGCCTCGTGAAGCCAAGCTTTTAGGCACGCTCTTTAGCGGTTATAAATTCACTGTAAACCACGGCTTCTTGAGCCTTATTGCTTTAATCTGTCATAATTTACTCATGTTGTTCCAAACTTTTCTTTCTTTTGCAGAAGACAGAAGATATTTTGAAAAAAGATGGCAAATATTGGTCAAAAAAATAAGAACAGAATCCAATGGGAACCAAAACTGCTACCAGCATTTTTCACAATATAATTTCATCAGCTCCACACCATAGATGTTTGGAATGAGGGTGATAACAGATTAAATGATTTTTTTCATTTTTATTTTTGGCCTGATTATCGATTTAAAGAAATAATAAGCTTTTAAAGGGTTAATTCACCCAAAAATGAAAATTCTGTCATTTTTGCATATGCATAGACAGCAACGTAACTGACACATTCAAGGCACGGAAAGGAAGTAAGGACATCGTTAAAATAGTCCATGTGACATCAGTGGTTCAACTGTAATTTTACGAAGCTACGAGAATACTTTTTGTGCCCAAAGAAAACAAAAATAACAACTTTCCTCAACAATTTCTTCTTGTTTGTGTCAGTCTCCGCCTCACAATCACAGCAGTACCTCTTCTTGCAAAATAGGTTCTACGTCGAAACGCCAGCTCCTGGTACTTTCAGAAAGCTCTCGGATTTCATCAAAAATATTTTAATTTGTGTTCTGAAGTTGAACGAAGGTCTTACGGGTTTGGAAAGACATGAGGGTGAGCAATTAAAGACAGAATTTTCATTTTTGGGTGAACTATCCCTTCAAATGTAAATGAGAGTCACAGTATAGAAAGTGACACAGTGAAGTTGAAGAACAAATGCAGGAGCAGATGGTTTGTGGTCTGCCATCAGTCTTCAGGCAAACATACCATATATCGAGATGGCTCCCAGTATGACCCATGCTGACCATTCGGGCAGGTATTTGATGAAGATGAGCGCCATGAGGGCGCTGATGACAATGAGGTATGCCTGCTGCAGACGCAACGGCCCTTTCCAGTGGATGCAGATCATTCCCACTACCCCAAAATTCCAGATGATCATCACTAACGTCGGGTAGTCCATAGCCACATTATATGTCTTGAACACCTCTCTAAAAAGAGTTTGATAAAAGTATTACCACAGCACGTTTAAATCAACTACATCAAGCCAAATCATTTGCACAAAGGAATACAGTATATCTAATTATAAATAAAATCTAATAATTCCAAATTTAATGTTTTTTCTATTTAATCTTGAGAAGCACAAATTGTGGTCATGATTAAAATCAATCACATAGTCTTATCTGCAGGCTAAAAATATAAAGATATCATGTTTTCAGCTATATCGTCCAGCACTGACACATGCATCCTGCTGTATGAGATCAGTTACATACAGTAGCGATATTACAAGAAAGCAAAGCTCAGCAGAATCTCACCCCAGATACATGAAGCTGAACCAGAAGAGCAACATCAGTGAAGACAGAATCAGCCAGCCATGAATGAACTGCACACACACAGATAAACACCTCTCAGCTGACACAGCAAGGATTTTTATAACTAGATGGGTGTAGTTTAGTTATACTGTTATAATCATAGTGTTGTAGTAATAAAAAGGATCTCACTTTATAGCAGCGATACTTATAAAGCACCACCAGTATTATAGTCATGACGACAATCACGCTGATCATGACGATGGTGTTGAGGAGCGAATACAACAGCCTCTGACCGACAGAGTTCGGATCCTCTTCAAACGGAGTGTAGATGCTGCAAAACACACACAAACCATGGCTTTACTTTTACATTTTGGTAGAAGTTCAAATAAGAAAAAACTGTAATCATTCATTCAGCCTCAAATCTGTTTGCTGTTCCTTTTTTTGTAACACAGAATATTAATATTATGGAAAGCAAATTCATTTTAAAATACTGAAAAATATATAGATATTAAAAAGAAGAAATATATTAAAAGAATAATATAATAATATTAAATATTATGATATATTAAGAAAATGAATGCTATTTTTTTTACATTCACAAAAATGTTGAAAATGTCTAATAATAATAATAATATTAAATAATAGAATTACATATAATAATAATATTAAAAATTATAATATAATAATAAGAAAATGAAAGGTGATTTTTTTACACTCATAAAAATGTAAACAATTCTAATAATAATAATAATAATATTAAATATTATAATATAATACTATTATTTTTACATTCATAGAAAATGTGAAAAATTCTAATAATAACATTAAATAATATAATATTCTAATAATAATTTTCAAGTATTATTAAAAACAATATTAAAGAACAAAAATATTTATTTTTTATCAAAGAGGGGAGTAAAACAGAACAATTACAGATTGATTTTTAAACTTTAATTGCTTTTTTTTAATTAGCTTGTTTTTTTAATATTATATTTTTGATATAATATTTTTCTACATTTTTTAAGGTAAAAATGTTATGTAAATGTGAATTTAAAAACAATTAAAAAATTCTAATAATATTATTAAATAATATAATATTATAATAATATTATTATTACAAACATAATATTAAAGAACAAAAATATCTTCTTTTTTTCAAAGAGGTCAGTAAAACCGAACAATTACTGATTGATTTTTAAACTTTAATTGCTTTTTTAAGCTCCTTTTTTTAAAATATTATATTTTTAAAATAATATTTTTTCTACATTTTTTAATGTAAAAATGTAATATAAATGTAAATAAATTTTAAATTCTTAAAATTGTTATTATTATTATCCGGATCTGCCTAAATTGGTTAATACTGGAAGCAGATACTATCAGAAAATATTTAACTTTTTTTTGTGGGTACAAAACTGTTAAACCATGTTTTGAAGTGCTTTTTGGTGCTCGCCAACAATTATTTTAATGTTATGGCTGATAAACGCTGCTATTTTTGTTTTTGTTCTTTAAAAAAGAGGAAATACACCTTGTGAAATCTCATTTTAAAACACAGCTCTATAGAAAAATAACAGCATATAAGTTTAAAACAACACGAGGATGACTAATAAATGTTAGATTTTCCATTTTTGGCTGAACTTTGAGGTAAGAAAGCACGTACAGCCGCTGTGAGCTCTTCTCCGTGTAAAAACTGACGGACTTGATAGTTGCCACCACCACCACCATGCAGAGCGTGACGGGAATGAAGAGCATGATGACATGCTTAGCGCCATATTTGAGGGTCAGCTCTTCTTCTTCTCCATCAGGAGTGGACGCCTGCTCTCGCTCCACCGGCCCTGGTTCGACCAAACCTGAGCTGACCGTCCTCCGCTGCGGGAATAAAATGGAGGATGATAAAAATGGGATTTTTGTGGATGCAGATACAGATCGGATGCAAAGTAAAAACTCTATATTAGCACACGTCAAGCTTAATTCTTTCAAAGGAGAGGAAGGAGATTTCATGTGCACTTACCCGTTTTGTGTCTGTTTCCTGGGGAAGAGACATATCATGATCTTGGTTGTACGAGGGGATGGTTGGGCTTTCAGACTGGACCAGAGCCGACCTCTCGTTGTAAGAGTCCTCTTCACTGTCCGAGGTATTCATGAAGAGAAGGTGACAGAAGCCAAACGCCCAGAGCTGCAACAAACACATCACATCAGATGAATATAAGTGCAGCCCTTACAAAAAAAAAGTGTTATGGAAAAACCATACAGCAGCTTACATACATAAAATTCAGAGTTGGCTCAATGATTCATTTGCAGCATGACTCAGTACTGACCATGGAAGGTCTGTGTGACATTTTACATGCTTTAAAATGGTGTACTAAAAACATAAGCAAGTAAATATTGCTGTTCATTACCATATATGGTTATATTAATCCATAAATATGACTGTATTCATTCAGTGTAAAATACGCCTTCATTTTGAACTGTATTTTACAAAAAAAAAATGCCATTGCAAAGGAAATACATAGATATTATGAAATATACACTACCAGACAAAGTTTTAGAGTAGTAAGATTTTTAACATTTTTTAAAGAAGTCTCTTCTGCTCACCAAGCCTGCATTTATTTGATCCATAGCACAGCAAGAACATTTTTAAATACAAGCAATATTTTTTAAATATGTTTACTATTTAAAAAAAACTGCTTTTTATTTGAATATTTGAATGTTTCTTTGATGATTGGAAAGTTCAGAAGAACAGCATTTATCTTTTAATTAATTTAAAGCATCATTGCTGAATAAAAGTATTAATTTCTATAATTTTTTTTTTTTTTTTAGATAAATGCTGATCTTTGGCTCTTTTTATTCATAATTTATTCATAACTTTTATTCATGTAATCAACTGTTTTAAATATTGCTAATAATAATAAATGTTTCTTGAACAGCAAATCAACATATTAGACTGATTTCTGATTAATATTTTAAAATAGAAAGCTGTTACTATAAATAATAAAAAAAAAAAAATTCACAATATTACTGCGTTTGCTGTATTTTGGATCAAATAAATGCCGATCTGGTGAGCAGAAGAGACTTAAAAATACAGATAAAAAATGCATTAAAATTCTGAAAAGGTAAATAGTGTAAAAAAGGACAATAAATACACAAAAATAATAATAAAAAGAGAAAGTGAAAAGAAAACATTTCCCTGTACAATACACAATACATCAGTGACAACATCTGTATATGCCAATTACAGCATTTCTTTCAAATTTTATTAACTGTATGTGTACAGTAATTCAGTTCATATTAGAAGCAGATACTTAACAGACATGTTTCGACTTGCTTTTTAGTGATGCACTAATAATGATTTATGTATGTTATGGCCAATACCTGATAAATTCATTTTAAAAAGAGTAAATATTCATGTGAAATCTGCTATAGAAACATGTAAACTGTAAGTCAGTAACTGATATGGTGCTGATATATTATGTTTCTCTTGTGACGTTACTTTAAGGTTGAAGAATATATATTTATATATATTCACATATACATTTTATTACCTTATGGTATTATGATATTAACATCTGACATTGTACCATAATAGTTCCACAGATCTTCTGTGGGTTACAGATTTAAAAACACAAAAACATGGACCTTTAAAAACCTTTAAAAATAATACTGGGACAAATTCACGCGTTTTGGCCGATGTTTAATGACTGTAATGCACCCCTGGTATTACTCATTATACTGTCGTGTTCTAATAACGTCCCACAAACCCAGATCAAAGCATTTCTCATGATCCATGACTGCCCAACATCTCCTAATGTGTCTGAAAAGCCAGTTGCTTTCCGCGTCTAAGGTAAAGCCACACCTAATAAGGCGTACAGGAGAGAAGACTGAAATACCTTCAAATGTGACCGTCTTTACATGAAGGATGATCCAGCAGTGTTATTTACAGCAGGACTCCGTCAAAACATCGGGAATTTCAATGAGGAAGTGATGCCGATCAGCTGATCCTTACCGCCCCACGTGATGCCGGAGCGCGTGACGTCACCAGACCGTAAACTCTCTTATTTTCAGCCAAACAGAAATAATTACTCCTGAGAACCCTGATCATTTATCTCTTGAATATGTTGCCAACTTCTTGAGCCTGGACCACAAAAACAGTCATAAGGGTCAATTTTTTAAAATCGAGATTTATAAATCATCTGAAAGCTGAATAAATAAGCTTTCCATTGATGTGTGGTTTGTTAGGATAGGACAATATTTGGCTGAATATTTGAAAATCTGTAATCTGAAAGAAAAATAATCTGAAAATAATAATAATAATAATAATTAAAAAAAATTAAATATCTTTATGGAACATGATCTTTAACCTACTTAATTTTCTAATGATTTTTAGCATAAAAGAAAAATCGATAATTTTGACCCATTCAATGTATTGTTGCAGTTGATACGTTGGCTGGTTTTAGCTGGTTTAAGCTGGAAGTAGCTGATTTTAGCTGGTCTCCCAGCCTGGCGAGGCTGGTTTTCGCTGGACGTTCCACCTGGTCTCCCAGCCTGACCGGCTAAGACCAGCCTGGAAGTGGCAAAACCCCCTCTAAAACCAGCCTGCTGCAAGCTATGACCAGCTAAGACCAGCCTAGATGACCAGCTAAAACAAGCCAACCAGTTTAGGCTGTTTTTTTCAGCAGGGCTGTGCTACTTAAGTTTTGTGTCCAGAGTCACATATTATGTGCAATGCAAATTAATAATCAAATTCTCAACTTTTCTTCTTTAAATTAGCTTCCTAATTTCATCCCTCACACTTTATAAAATGATAGAAATGCTAGCTTTTTAAGCTTTATGATAAGCTTTCTTCTATAAATGTACTTTATATGCAGTTTTTTCTCCTTATATAATGCTTTACAGGTCCTTTTCAAAAAATTAGCATATTGTGATAAAGTTCATTATTTTCTGTAATGTACTGATAAACATTAGACTTTCATATATTTTAGATTCATTACACACAACTGAAGTAGTTTCAAGCCTTTTATTGTTTTAATATTGATGATTTTGGCATACAGCTCATGAAAACCCAAAATTCTCAAAAAATTAGCATATCATGAAAAGGTTCTCTAAACGAGCTATTAACCTAATCATCTGAATCAACTAATTAACTCTAAACACCTGCAAAAGATTCCTGAGGCTTTTAAAAACTCCCAGCCTGGTTCATTACTCAAAACCGCAATCATGGGTAAGACTGCCGACCTGACTGCTGTCCAGAAGGCCATCATTGACACCCTCAAGCAAGAGGGTAAGACACAGAAAGAAATTTCTGAACGAATAGGCTGTTCCCAGAGTGCTGTATCAAGGCACCTCAGTGGGAAGTCTGTGGGAAGGAAAAAGTGTGGCAGAAAACGCTGCACAACGAGAAGAGGTGACCGGACCCTGAGGAAGATTGTGGAGAAGGACCGATTCCAGACCTTGGGGGACCTGCGGAAGCAGTGGACTGAGTCTGGAGTAGAAACATCCAGAGCCACCGTGTACAGGCGTGTGCAGGAAATGGGCCACAGGTGCCGCATTCCCCAGGTCAAGCCACTTTTGAACCAGAAACAGCGGCAGAAGCGCCTGACCTGGGCTACAGAGAAGCAGCACTGGACTGTTGCTCAGTGGTCCAAAGTACTTTTTTCGGATGAAAGCAAATTTTGCATGTCATTCGGAAATCAAGGTGCCAGAGTCTGGAGGAAGACTGGGGAGAGGGAAATGCCAAAATGCCTGAAGTCCAGTGTCAAGTACCCACAGTCAGTGATGGTCTGGGGTGCCATGTCAGCTGCGGTCAATGCAGCTAGCTATCAGGAGATTTTGGAGCACTTTATGCTTCCATCTGCTGAAAAGCTTTATGGAGATGAAGATTTCATTTTTCAGCACGACCTGGCACCTGCTCACAGTGCCAAAACCACTGGTAAATGGTTTACTGACCATGGTATTACTGTGCTCAATTGGCCTGCCAACTCTCCTGACCTGAACCCCATAGAGAATCTGTGGGATATTGTGAAGAGAAAGTTGAGAGACGCAAGACCCAACACTCTGGATGAGCTTAAGGCCGCTATCGAAGCATCCTGGGCCTCCATAACACCTCAGCAGTGCCACAGGCTGATTGCCTCCATGCCACACCGCATTGAAGCAGTCATTTCTGCAAAAGGATTCCCGACCAAGTATTGAGTGCATAACTGAACATAATTATTTGAAGGTTGACTTTTTTTTTGTATTAAAAACACTTTTCTTTTATTGGTCGGATGAAATATGCTAATTTTTTGAGATAGGAATTTTAGGTTTTCATGAACTGTATGCCAAAATCATCAATATTAAAACAATAAAAGGCTTGAAACTACTTCAGTTGTGTGTAATGAATCTAAAATATATGAAAGTCTAATGTTTATCAGTACATTACAGAAAATAATGAACTTTATCACAATATGCTAATTTTTTTTAAAAGGACCTGTATATGAGATATAACTGTGATCTGACAGTTTTCTGCAATTTAAAAACACATTTTATTGAGATAAATGCGGGGGGTGACAGTTTTCTATACATTAGATGTGTTTTCACAAGTGGAGTTTGTGAATACATAGAAGACTGAGAAACGATTGCAGCAGTTTAAATTAACTGAGATTGTGTAAAGATTGGCTTTCTAATGAACTAGAATGGAGGATGATTCTGTAGATGCAATGGCCACAAGAGGGTGCCAAAGTCTACAGCAGGAAAAAAGGAAAAAATCGTTGAAGGAAAAATTAAAGGGGTAGTTTACCCAAAAATTAAAATTCTGTCATTAATTACTCACCGTCATGTCGTTCCAAACCCGTAAGACCTTCATTCATTCGGAACGCAAATTAAGATACGTTTGATAAAATCCAAGAGCTTTCTGACACTGTATAGACAGCAACGCAACTACCACATTTGAGGCCCAGAAAGGTAGTAAGTAACACTGATAAAATAGTGCATGTGACATTCAACCGTAATTTTATGAAGTTATGAGAAACGTTTTTGTGCACAAAGAAAACAAAAATAACACTTAATCAAATGTTGAACTCAAAGTGCTAAAAGAGTATAAAGTAGGTCAAGATGGCATGAATGATAACTACATGTCACAACCTTTGATATCCAGCAGTGAAATGGAAGACAAGATTTGAAGATTTGGTTAACTTTATTAACTTAAATACTCAAGTTCTGAATGATGCACTCTTTGGAGATATCCAGGATGTCAAAGTTGAGAAAAAAGGAAAATGCAGTTCTCCAGAGATGGCTTCAAAAGTAGTATTTTTGCCACAAATGTGTCACCGACTGGCAAAGACAAAGCTGAATTCTTACAATGAAAGAAACGGAACAAAAAAAATCAGATTCTGCAGTCTGAAGATCTTGTTTGTTTTGTGACAAGGAACACTCACTAGATTCTTGTGTTAAACTTAAGGAGCAGGAAAACAAGGACAGAATTCAGTTTCTTAAAAGTAAAGGTCTCTGGCTGTCTAACACAAGGACATCTCAGCAAAGATTGCAAAAAGAGACATATTGACCCTAGACCTGGAAAGCACAGTTACCTTTTGTACAGAAGACCTCATGCATCGACTAAAGGGCAAGAAGATTTTTTGCTTGTACTATGAGTCAACAAAGAAATGTGCGAGGATGTATGCAGCCTGATTTAGAGGTGTGTGGTTTAGAAGAGAATACTTAGTTGACTTTTTCCATCAACTCAATCTCTGTGCACTAGAACATCTAGGCACAAAAACGTCTTACTATTTAAATATATATATATTTTTTTCTGTTCTCATGTCAGATATGTATGTATGTATACATGTATGTACCAAGAGCACCTTGAAAAAAAACAAAAATTCCTTGTGTGTTTGTGCACACCTAGTGAATAAAGCTAATTCTGATTCTTACATTGATTTACCCAATGTCTTCATAACTCAGCCTCACTTGCTTGTAAAAGCAGGAAACATTCCTAAATAAAATTATATTGAGAAATGGCCTTACCTGCATGAACCTGCATGAAGTCTGCCTTCCACATATGTGGAAAAACTAGTCATAAGGTTCAATTAAGGTTCAAAAGCTGAACAAATAAGGATAGGATAGGACAATATTTGGCTGAGATAAAACTATTTGAATAACAGGAATCTGAGGGTGCAAAAAAAAAAAAAAAAAATGTTGAGAAAATTGCCTTTAAAGTTGTCCAAATTAAGTTCTTAGCAATGCAAATTACTAATCAAAAATTACGTTTTGATATATTTACGGTAGGAAATTTACAAAATATATTCATGGAACATGATCTTTACTTAATATCCTAATGATTTTTGGTATTAAAGAAAAAAATACAATAAAATTGACCCATACATTGTATTGTTGGCTATTGCTACAAATATACTTACCACTGGTTTTGTGGTCCAGGGTCACATATTGATGCAACTGTAGGGCTACTGATTGGAATGAATCCCCATAAGGCATGGAAACATGGAAGGTTATAAACAGTGAAATTATGGGCCTTAAGGCCCTTTCACACGGGACGCGGCAGTCGCGAGTGTCTAGTTCATTTTCAATGGGAGACATGAGGAAAGCGGGCGGTTTTGCTGGCGGCGCGGAGCGCAAGCGGTGCTCGTGCACCCAAAATCCTGCCGCTTCCACGAGCACGCCGCTTCGTGGCAGGCACCGCCAAAAATAAAAAAATATTTTCTTCCCAGATAAAAGTATTTTATCTTTTTGTGAGCGGCAGTGGCAGCCGCGTCGGCTTTAACCAATCAGTGAACAGATTATAAACAACCAATCATAGAACATTTAACTGAACTTATAAGGGACAGTTGAAAATGAAGAAGACTGTTTTTTTTTTAATGCGTTTAAGGCAATTCTTCAAAAATAACTCCACGTGTCAAACGGAAAAAATAATAATGACAATAATTAATGACAGGATGACACGAACACAAATTTCCGTTACGTTTTATTTAGTTTTTAGTAAATACAAATGTGACCAACTATGCCAACATCCGCCCCGAGACCGCGCCGCGAACACAGCCTCAACGGCACAAAACACTTCCGCTACAACAGAAGGCGGCAGCCGCGCGGCGATTTCACCGCTCGCCGCGTCCCGTGTGAAAGGGCCTTTATGCAGTGAAGATGGTTCGTGGCTGGATAATGAATGGACCAAAAGCATCAAGACAAGTACAACATAAATGAACAGCTATTCAGTGAATCGTATATTTGTGGAGAAAATGTAAGATTTGCTGCTAAAGCAGTTCATTGATGTTCCTGAACGTCGTTATACGGACAAGTCTGACATGTATAAAGAAGACAAAAAGTTCATAATGTCTGTGACCAAGCCTACTCATCTCCTAGATGGTCACTGCTGCATGAAAGTGCCTCTGAATACATATGGCAAACAGCTGGGAAGAAGCAGAACAGACTCAAAAAGAAATCTGGATTCTATGAGGATTACACTGGATTTAGGAACAACATAATTGAAAAAGAATGTGCTAATCCTTTTGGGTTTCCAGCATCATTTTTGGCAAAGCTTATTCTGAAGGACTTATGTAGAGAGAAAGAGGGTTAAGATGAGGCAAATGAAGAGTAAAAGACAGGTAGATGGCTGTCCTGGCTGAAAGATTTGCAGAGGCTTGCAAACTTCAGTGTGAGTAGATGCATCAAACCTGCAGGGTTCGGTCATGTCAAGACTTTTCAGTTAGACCACTTTCCAGACGTTAGTGAAAACAGATAAGGGACTGTAACATAACTCTTGTTTGACAGTCGATCACAATCTAAAGACCTGCACATTCTTGATGGGAAAGTCCAGAGTGGCACCAGTCAAGCAAGTTACTATCTTTAGCACTCCGAAATAATTGACAGTTGACAGCAGGCACCACTGCAATCAAAATGGATAGGATGTTGAGACAGGTGCTTCAAATGGATCTAAAAGAGTCTAATTTTTGAACCAGCAGTACCACGGTGCTGAGGCACATTGAGAATAACAAGATGAGATTCAAGACATTTTATTGTAAACTGAATCTCATTCATTAAAGGTTTCTAAACCTTCTCAGTGGAGATATATAAGCTTTACAGAAAATCCTGCCGACCAAGCTTTGAAAGGTCTAAAAGCTGATAGCTTGATCAATTGCAGAAACTGGATCTAAGGACCTAGTTACCTGTTGAAACCACAACGTAAGTGGCCGACCAGAGTATTCAGCGTTATTGGCGGATAGTGAGCTTAAAAAAGTTTCCACTGTTCACGCAATATGTTTTCAGAACAATAAGGAAAATCTAGAATGTCTTGTCTGTTACTGTTCAAGCTGGAATCACCTAAAGAAGGCCGTGGTATGGTTGACACACCTTAAAGAAATCTTACTGGATTTAAAGGAACACACTTTTTGAAAATAGGCTCATTTTCCAACTCCCCTAGAGTTAAACAGTTGAGTTTTACCATTTTTGAATCCATTCAGCCGATCTCCGGGTCTGGTGGTAGCACTTTTAGCATAGCTTAGCATAAATCATTGAATCTGATTAGACTGTTAGCATCTCGCTCACAAATGACCAAAGAGTTTCTATATTTTTCCTATTTAAAACTTGACTCTTCTGTAGTTACATCGTGTACTAAGACTGACAGAAAATAAAAAGTTGCCGATATGGCTAGGAAATATACTTTCATTACTCGATTACACGATTTTCTATTTATTACACGTGTTTGCAATGTTAAACAATGTTGATTTCTGGAATGCAATGGACAATCAGAGAATCCACTCACCGCTCGAAATGCTGTGCATTCTGCAACCATGCATGCAGCAGCCTATTGCTTTTAGTAAAGATAACAGTGGTTTGTGACTGTTGATGCTTTAATAACACATATTTTATCGGGAGCATTTATGCTGGGATGTTAGGCAACACGTAAATTTAGTGGATGTACATAAAAAAGTAATGTAACTAGTAATGTAACTAATTACTTTTGAAATAAAGTAATCAGAACAGTAATTTGATTACTTTTAAAAGGAGTAATCAGTAATCAGTGATTTAATTACATTTTCAGAGTAATTTGCCCAACACTGCTAGTATGCACAGGCCACAAAGTGTTGTTGAAATAACATTAGCGGGAATAATGTGGAATTTTTTTCCAGAAGACTTCTTGCATAAAATAAATTCAAGCACTTTCAAGGGACCTGTATCTATGCTTGTCTATTTTCCAAAACTTTCCAAGGCCTTGAATTTTTTTTTTTTTTTAGATTCACAAACTTTCAAAGATTTCAAGGACCCGTGGGAACCCGCCAGAAATTCTGGCTTTCTATGGCAAATTCTGTTGTTAGGCACCAATTCATGGGTGCCTTATGTTACATGCAAGAATGCAAAGCATGACAGATTAGCCAGAAGATAGACTGGTGTCAGATAAACCACTGGAGTTAATTACTTTAGACCGTTTGAGGTTAACAAAAGGACGTTCTATGATCAAGAGATATAGTGTGCTTTTTTACCAGCCTCACCATTTGAGCAAATCATTTGGAAGTAGCACCTTTCTTGGAAACTATATGCAGATTCTTTAGTAGATGAAGTCATGGCTGTACTTTATTTTACAGTATGTGTATATGTACTTGCAGTGTACTTACAGTGTACTTACCTAAAAAAACTCCGGTAAAATGTGACCCTGGATCACAAAACTTAAGTAGCACGGGTATATGTGTAGCAATGGCCAAAAATACACTGTATGGGTCAAAATGATCGATTTTTCTTTTATGCCAAAAATCATTACGATATTAAGTAAAGATTATGTTCTATGAAGATATTTTGTAAATTTCCTACTGTAAATATATCAAAACTTAATTTTTGATTAGTAATATGCATTGCTAAGAACTTCATTTGGACAACTTTAAAGGCGATTTTCTCAATATTTAGATTTTTTTTCCCCCTTAGACATTTTCAAATAGTTGTATATTGTCCTGTCCTAACAAACCATACACTAATGGAATCAGCTTTCAGATGTTAGGTTCAGGGTTAGTACCTACTGTAGTTACTACCTAGTTATTATAACTACTATAATAAGCATATAGTATGTACACAAGGAACAGGACTGTAAAATAAAGCCATGTTTCATTATAAAATAAAGTCATGTTTCAAAGTCATGTTTCATTAATCCATTCAGATAATGGGACAAACTTCATAGAAGCTGAAAAGGAGTTGCATGAATCAGTTAATGATTAAGGAAGAGATGTTAAAAAGAGGAATTCAATAGATATTTAACACTCCTGGTGCATATCATCATGGCAAAGTCTGGGAACTTAAGATTCACACCATGAGAAAGGTTCTGAAATCTTTACTGAAACAGCAAATATTGGACAATCATGGCCTATATACACTATTTTGATCGACTGAGTACCGAAATTTCTGATGACCCTAACGGCCTTGAAGCCTTGACCCCGAACCATCTGTTGTTGATGAGGAAACATTGTTCAAGAACAATGACATCTATGCAATACCCGGTGTATATTTTTTTATGCCATAGGTGGGCACTGGTATTGACCTCTCCTGCAGGTACATCAGTCATGGTCCAGGCTAAAAAGAAACTTTGTGATTGGAGACATTGTGCTGATTGTAGATTCCAACACAAGTCTGAATTCCTGGATGACAGGTTGCATCATTAAGGCAATGCCTGATTCTAAGGGAAACGTTCGCAGTGTGTGTTTAAACATAAAGAAGCATGCTGAATCTCCAAGATATGTCTTCAACAAGAAGCTGTCTGACTGCAGATTGAATAAAAGTTAAAGTTGTGATGCAGTGCTAGAAAGCATCATGAAGGATTATTGGTACTACATTAGGTTTATAACATATGTAAAGGCAATTGTGTCATAAAGGTCAATAATGCACCATGTACACTTGGCATTTTGAATTGCATACTTGGTTTTTAGTTCCACTGGTTACTGTATGTAAAACTGAAATGGAAGTGTAATGTATTCTAGCTGTGTTGGATGTACAAAAGAAGCAAGCTTTAAGGAAACCAAACAAAATCAAGTCCAATATGCAGCTCTCCTGTGGTCATTCTTCTTGCTTTAAAAGGCCCAGCAGGAAGTCAGCAACAGGTGTCTGCAGTGAACCTACCAGAGATCAATCACTTGAAAGGGCGGAGCCAAGCATGCCAAAGGTATAGCCAAAGTCCCTTTATGGCAAGTCATTTCACTCGGCGGCCATCTTTGAAATGCTTCTCAGGCAGGCAAGTGCATCTCTTTGAATGGGGAAACATCAAATTCTCCCAAACTGTTCACCAAGCTTACGATTAAATTTCATATTTGAAATCACCAATGAAAGCTGACAAGAACTGCCTCATAAATATTGTTCCTTATGCTCCAATAGCGTTAAAAAAGCTTATTTTTCAGGCGAGATCAGCCAGTGCACATGCGCAGTACTGAGCGCACATCTCAGAATGCTGACTGTTTCTATAGAAACTGGGACTTCTAACGGCAGCTTCAGTGCGTCTTCAGTCGGTCTGATGGGGGTGCTACAGCGATCAAATGTAAACCAGGGGTGCCCAACCCTGTTCCTGGAGATCTACCTTCCTGCAGAGTTTTGTTCCAATCCTGATCAAACACACCTGTATGTAAATTATCAAATGCTCCTTTAGATCCTAATTAGGTTCAGGTGTGTTTGATCAGGGTTGGAGCTAAACTCTGCAGGAAGGTAGGTCTCCAGGAACAGGGTTGAGCACCTCTGTCCTAAACCGTCAGTCACAGGCTCAAGTGTCTTATGTCGTTGGAATCCTTGGCTCAAGGCAGGCAAAATCCACAAACTAGTCCTAGGTTTTTTGTCCGATCGGAACCAAACCAGTGCAGAAAGATTCTCTGGAGAGTGAGTACCAAGAATTATCAAAAAAGTTTAACTTTCGACTTACCGTTGCAAAGCGACGCCAAAACGTTCGAATGGGGCAGGGTCACTTTTAGCAAAATGCCTATAACTCCTGAACGGAACAAGATATCTTCACGAAATTCAGAACACTTATGCAAGAGCTCAAATTGCGGAGTTTGACCACTTGGTGGCGCTATAAGAGGGAAAAAAAACAACAACCATTTGTTCTATCAACATGAAAATTGGTGTGCACTGTCCTGGTCTGAAGTGCCACAAGTGTCTACAAGGATATTTGCGTATCTCCAAAAACATGGCCGTCATTGGCCGACGAAGTTTAATGGAGGCCGATCGAAAAAAAAAAACTCAGTTTGACTATCGGCCCCAAAGGTCTGAGAGAAATTTGAAAGAAATCGGCCACCGGCGGGGGTTGAGATAACATTTTTCAAGGGCACAAACGATTGTACGTCGCTCAGTTTTTCGCACATACGCGTGATATTCGTATCATATGAAAAAACTTCTCTTTCCGGCCAACTTTGCCTCTAGAACCACTGTGTCGATCAAATCATTTGTTAAATTATTGAGAAGATGTCAAAAACCTACTTTTGCAAACTAGTCCACGGTTTTTTGCTCAATCCCAACAAAGCCACTGCAGTACAATTCTCTGGATGGTCTAGTTCCATAATTATCCAAAAAATATTGTTGCGATTTAGCTCAAAGGGAAATGTATACAAATAATTACAATTAATTATGATTAATTACACTTATTTATATCAGCTGCCAGTAGTAACTGTAGCAGAATTCAATTTCCATCAACTAATCTGTTCGTCCAGCGAACATTCAGTATAATTTTTACATCAACTCTAAGAAATGATATTTTCCTGGCCACAGAAAATAACTTTCTTAAAGTATTATTGCATTAGAGCATGTAGCTCGAATCGGAATCGTAAAGGGACATTAATTTGCAAGGCAGAATCAGAATCAAAACTCATGTAATTTGTGCACAAGAGTTTATTAACGAAGGACTAACACATAACTAATCTAAACAAACAAACATAAAATCACTCATACATGGGGGAAGGGTCAGTGAGAAGCAGTTAGAGAGACCAGAGAATGTAGCTATGAAAAGAGTCAGTTAACCACCTGAGTAATACCATCAGTGCTGTCTACAGCTTGTACTAAACCTCTGTGTTGTTTAGTTAAATGTATGATACTTGCATTGCCTTGGTCGAAGAACAAGTGTCCAAATGCAGTCTCGGGTGAAAGTCTCGATGGTTTGGAGCAGTGGTGGTTTTGGAATCGCGATCACGTTCTTCCGGGTCCGAAGAGTGATGAACTCCAAAGATGTTCTGACTCGATGGTGACTGGGAGTTTCTTCCCATGTGAAAATTGAAGAAGAACCAAGAGCTGAGAGGGACGCAGCTGAAGTCCTGTGGTCTTTAGGGAATGGAAAGACAAGGCCGCAAGGCCTGGCGCAGCTTAGAGTCCCGACGAGTTCTAGCTCATCCTCCTCATCCTCTTAGGTTCTGAAAGAACTCACGTGAGACAAGTGAAGAAAGCTAGAAAAAACGCGGAAGAGAGAAATGTCTGTTCGAGGACATTTCATGAGGATGAATTCCAGGGTTGAGTGAAAGTGTCTGACTCTTTGTGGTGAGAGCCATAGCTCTAGATGTTGGGGCCTGTCGGGCCCGCCGGGCACGGCCTGTGCCGGCTCAGGCTCCCTGTGGGTTCCTCCACAGGCAGCAATTGGAAGATCTTGCAGAAGAGCGTGAAGAGAGTCAAGAGAGAGAGGCGGACTAACGTTTGATGCCTTTAAGGTCTCTGGAGGCTGTGCCTCCAGGAGGTCCACGAACCAATGGTAACTTTCTCCTTTGGAGGGAAAGTTTACGACTCTTTGTCTGTGAGCATGGTATTTTGCATATGTAATTCGATTGGGTGTTGATGCAAAAACTAGTAAGGTTTCTTAAAACACTAATATGTTGCATAGGTATCAACATCTAATTTACACCATCTTTTAGATCATCAAAACACGAACTCAAAGAGTCCAAGCATGGCATAGGTGGGTTATACTACTAGTCATCTATCAGAACACATGCATAAAACAGTAGAAAGACAAATACAAATACAACAGACAAAATTAAAATACAATGCAGTAATACTGTACACAATGACCTGGGCTATGTGTGATAGGAAGGTCAAAGAAAGGTTTGTCTGTGAATGAATAGGAAAGAGCCTATAGGCATTGTGTCTTTCTGATGGCAAATGTAGCATGGGCAGATGTGCATTCCTGCGGGCAATAAAACCTCTTATCAGATTGTCGTCCTGCCAACTGTGCCCTTTCAGGGTGTTCGTTGCTTTGGGGGGATGTCTCCAAAACTCCAGCATATAGCTGGGGTTGTTGGTTTTGAAGATTATTTGTTAAATGTAACAAATAACTGTATGTCTGATTGGTCCAGACGCTACAATATTGAACATCACACTTAAGCTACAACAGGGTCATTTTTTAATTGACATAGTCAATTATACCGAAAAAGCCTATAAATCCTAAACGAAAGCTCAAAACTTCATGAAACTGGTTGATATGCGATAGATGATTCTAAACGAGCATGCAACATTTAATGAAATTAAACCATAAGTGGTGCTATAACGGTCATAAATGTTAAAAATCATCATATTTCTAAGGTAAATTACCTGAATTTTCCGAAATGCTTTTTTAAATCATTGATTTATTTGGATACATCCATGTTAACATAATCCCTGCGTCCCAATGTGCATACTATCCACCCTATCTGCTCTAAATAGTATTGAAAATTACTACTACAACATGGAATTTAGCATGGATAGTAAGCACATTGGGATACAGGCAAAGTCTTTTTCCTTATGTGCTTAAATGCCTTAAGTGCTTAAACTCCACTAATTCCTGCTTGCAGCTATACTTTATTTTTATTTACTTTTTTTAAAAATCAAATTGAAAAATAATACAGATTTTTTTCACAACCTTCTTTGATCATATTTTCTTAGGGTGCCTGTGTTATTTGACCATGACTCCCTCTATATATAAAACAGCTGCTTCATGCATAATATAATAAATAATAATAATAAAAATGTTGCAAAAAAACAATAGCTGATTGCAATGTATGCAAGAATTCATTCCAAAGAGATTTTTTAGGCATTCTGTTTTTTTTATTCCACACTTGATGTGTGCAGTTTGCTTGCTTTAAAAAAAGTTTTCTCTTGTTTAGGAACTTTTTTTGAATATGCCCTTCTGACACTTAACTCTGACAATTTATGTAAAAATGTGAATAAATTCAGGAAGAAAGTCTGCATAGTTTGGCATCAATCATCCATCTAGAAGACCTTGGCAAACACCCACAAACCCCAGGTAACAACACAGTTAATTAATCTTCAAACTCTCTTCACTTATTGACTTCACATGTATATTTGTTCTTACCCAGTAGGATGGACATTACATTTCATGCACATATGGAGCCAGTAAAATCTTGTGGGAGGTACCCAAGAGTTTTACATGAGGGCGGTTTCTTTTTCAAAGAATTCGGTGAAGTCAAGAATACCTCAGTGCACTGAGACACAAAGAGAAGCAACAATGCTTTGCCAGGAAAATGCTATACACTACTGCAGCTGGGGATTTGTAGTGGGTGGTATTCTTTACCTCCTGCAGCAAATAAACGAACACACACCATATGGACGTTATGTGAATACAAAGTCCCCAGGGATGATGGTCCCAGCCAAGGCTGGATGGTTTATTCAGGAACTTCCATCATTCCTAATTCCTGTGCTGTTGTTTTTGACAACAGAAAGTTTTCCAGGGTTAGGAAAACATTTGCTGCTCTGGACCTTTTGCTTGCATTACTTTCAAAGGTAAGCACTCTCACAGTTCACATATAGACTAATGCATTAATGCCAACAATAGCATAACAAGCCCAGGATTAAGTAATACCGCAAGTAACTATTCTAAGAATGTTCAAGGGAAGTACAGCTGCATCAATGTGGTTTTGAGTTTTGCAGTAGCAAAGTGGTGCATACAATAGAATCATTAGTTGAAAAATGTACTGAGAATTATGCTAAAAGTATAATGGATCAGAATCCTAAATATTATGCCTGTAATATATTGAGGGTAAAAAAATCTTGTCGCATACAATTAAGTTATTATTAATCAGTGACTATTTTTTAAAATATGCTGCTTTAGTCTTATACAAAGTGGTGTACTTTGACTTGTGAACTCCGAAAAATGAGTAAATGAGTAAAAAATGACTGATTGATGACCTGCACAGATACACTTTGTACTTTGAATGACTAAAGGTAATCAATGTAGGGAAGTAGGCTAATAAAGTACAGTTTTACACAGTTTTCTAGATAACTGAGTGCAGGCGGAAGTAGCTTTTTTTCAGTTATGATGTGCAACTCAGTCGAGTACAATGAACAGGAAGGAAAATCTTTTGTAACAACACCCGTGAGGATGTAGTCAATAGGCTTCTTCGCATATGGCCACGTACAGATTGTAAATGTACATTTAAATACGGAGTTAATCATCTAAATGATGGTTTCCTGTGTGTATGGAAAAGAACTTGCTCTCGAATTTGCGTTGATCGACAGCGTGGTAACCATAGCGACGTTCTAGAACAGGGGTGCTCAACCCTGGTCCTGGAAATCGACCTTCCTGCAGAGTTCAGCTCCAGCCCTGACAAAACACACCTGAACCAGCTAATTAGGATCTAAACGAGCACTTGATAATTACAGACAGGTGTGTTTGATTAGGGTTGGGCACTCCTGTTCTAGCATGTCGCGTATTTGGTTCCGGGGTTTTTTTTTTTTTTTTTTTTTTTACCACAGTAATACTAACTTACTTAGCGCGACCAAAGTCTTGTTATGTTCGGTTTCAGCTATTTAAATTGAACCTCCGCCCACAGAGCCGTAGTGTTTTGTTTATGTTTGCTTGCTATGTTTACTTTAGCAAAGCGCGCTCACAAAAGGTTGCCATGTTTCAAATTGTTTTAAGCGTCTATTCCGGCTCTGGTTATCAAGCATTTCAGTTTCTGCAGTTAATAAAGAGGACAGATGTGGGGCACGATATTTCAGTCTTATTTTCAGTACAAAGCATTTGGATTCGTTTAAGACTGGTGTGGGTTGTTCTTGTTTGGTGTTGGCAGGAACTGGCAACACGGTCAAAGCTTCTACCTTTCTCTTATGTAATTTTTTTTATGTGAAATGCATCCTCAGTAGCCTGGCGGGTTTTTAAAATCCTGATGTGAGCGAAAGAAGCAACGTTTCCTTTAAGTTGCTGATTTTTTTAATGCCAGTATATTAAAAAAATCTGGTTGACAGGAAATGCCACCAGCATGTTACAGCAAAGCTTATCAAATCAAATCCGTAAATCAGAGCATAACATTTTCTGCAAACATATCATGTAAGTCTGCTGATACAGCATGAGAGAGAATACTTATCTGTTAACTCAAAAAGCAGCTAACTACACTTTACTCTTATCTCAGTTTAAATAAACATCCTGCCACATAGACACAAAAACAGCAGATGTTGCAGAACTTTACCGCAACGTTTTTGGTTTTGCCAACCAAGCTTGAAGGTACAGTAAACAAACAATCTTTTGGGGTTACCTGTAACATACAATGGCAACCAGCAAAAAAAAATGTGGTAATAAAAAAGCCACACGAAGAAGAGTTACTTAAGCAGTACTAGCTGAGCTGAGGCAAATACTGGTGCAAATGTAACTGGTGGTTTGTGACACCAGTTACAAGACAGTAAAACTTCTGTGTTGTGTAGATGCTGTCAATCAGACTGTGTGCCGCAGGCATTCATTAAACTGGTTCTTTTATTCTGGCTCCTGATACAACACAGAAAACAAACAGCCTCTTTGAGTAAATTGCCTCTTCTATGCGGCTACACGGTAAAAGTGGAAAGAGACAAGTAGACCTGAGATAAATCACATTTTAAACAGTAAATATAACATACTCGGATCACCATGCGCTCTCATTTCCACACTGAGACAAAAATATTACCACACTAAACGCTAAAATAATGCAATGAACATTCATTTAAGAAGATAAGATGAGAAAAAGACAAAACCATAAAATATGAGCTGTCAGAATTATGGGCATGTCCATTTATGGTTTGTCACTGTAAATTATAAGAAGACTTTTCTCACACTCTTCGCTGTTCCTGCAGGACTTTTGTATACTCCTTGCTGACCAAAGGCAGGCCGTCTCCTCTGAGCATTGTGGTGAGCGCGTCAATCTTCTGCATTACGAATGGCTTTCTGCAGGGTCACTACATGCTACACTGCAGTCGGTACCACAGCGAATGGCACAGAGACACGCGCTTCATCATTGGTACTGTACATGCTGCTAATAAACCATGGGATCTTTTTGATGAACTACATGATTCATTTGAATGTAATCAGTGAATTCTGCTATAAAAAAAATTAATGCTCTTATCAGGTTTGTTGGTGTTTTTCACTGGAATGGCCATTAATATCCACAGTGACTATATTTTACGAAATCTGAGGAAACCAGGAGAAGTCAGCTATAAAATCCCTAGAGGTCAGTATTTGATTATGATGAGCTCAGTTTTGTTACATTCATATATTACACACACATATGTGTGAAACCTGGACCACAAAACCAGTCTTAGGTTGCTGGGGTATATTTGTAGCAATAGTCAACAATACATTGTATGGGTCAAAATTATTGATTTTTGTTTTATGCCAAAAATCATTAGGATATTAGGTAAAGATCATGTTCCATGAAGATATTTTGTAAAATTCCTAATTAAGTACATTAAAACTTAATTTTTGTTTAGTAATATGCAATGTTAAGTACTTAATTTGGACAACTTTAAAGGTGATTTTCTCAATATTTAAATTTTTTTGCACCCTCAGATTCCAGATTTTCAAATAGTCGTATCTCGGCCAAATATTGTTCTATCATAGCAAAAATACATCAATGAAAATCTTATTTATTCAGCTTTCAGATGATGTATAAATCTCAATTTGGAAAAATTGACTGGTTTTATGGCTGGTTTTGTGGTCCAGGGTCACATATATGTATGTATATGTGTGCTCAAAATTATTTACCCTTGGTAAATATGATCAAATAAGGCTGTGAAAATAAATCTATATCATTAATCCTTTTGATCTTTTATTTTAAAGGGGTCAACGGATGCCCATTTTCCACAAGTTGATATGATTCTTTAGGGTCTTAATGAAAAGTCTCTAATATACTTTGATTAAAAATTATCAGTGATTTTGTAAAACAACACCCTTTTTACCTTGCCAAAATCAGCTCTGCAAAAATCATCTCATTCTAAGGGGTTGTTTCTTTAAATGCAAATGAGCTCTGCTCACCCCGCCCCTCTGTTCTCTCTGTGGAAAGACGATCTCAGTGTTGCCAACTTAGCGACTTTGTCGCTAGATTTAGCGACTTTTCAGACCCCCTTGACGACTTTTTTTCAAAAAAGCGCCTAGCGACAAATCTAGCGACTTTTGGACAAACCTTAGCAACTTTCCAAATGTCGCCAGTACTGTCCTGTAAGCCCGAGGTCTTGCTTTCCCGGTACAGTTACTCATCTCCCTGTGTCTGCTCTGATCAGTGAGCGCTAGCTCCGGCTGAAAGGAGCAGCATATTCCCGTGACCGCACCGCAGCTGACACAGATGTGAATGAGCTGCGCATGTGCAAACGGTGTTGCCAGGGACCAATCACTTATCTGCTTCTCCTTTGCTTGAAATAAAACTATTTAATTTGACCGTTTCTTCTTATTTTCTTCTTATTTTTTCTTATTTATTTATTTTTTCTTCTGATGCACTTATATTACTCACTGTTACAGAGCTTAAGTTCATTCCAGTTTCTGAACTCGTCTGAGATCGTTTACTGAGCTACATCTGATTGACTGTACGTGATTCTACTTACTCATACACAACGATAAACTTCATTAAACTTAATTAAACTCATATACACATAAAACGTAATTGATAACAGTTTTATATTGGACACGTGAGGAAGGATTAGGGAAAACACGCAGAATGCAAATACGACGTAATTACGTCATCAATATGCAAATATACGCATGAGGATCTTGTTTACATTACCCGCGTTTAGCCGCTAAACTTCATAAGTACCACGTTATAAGGAAAGGCGATCGCAAAGATTCATAAAAAAACGCTTATACTCACTTCTGCTGTAAGTGAAGCTGGATCACGAATGATTCGCGCGAACATATATATGTAGATCGGGAGGCGCATTCCCTTCACAAACAAACTAATCCACTGCATCTTCAGCAGCTCAGATGTCGGGAGTAAATGACGACCACTATGTTCATTGTTACATCCAGCAACACAACACCTCAATCGCTCAATCGGAGATATTCTTGTCTAACTTACATCCCTGCTCTGGCATCAAAACGTGGAAAGTTACTGGACTGTGACAGCTGGTCTAAGGTAAGCGCTCATGTCAATGAACTATCGTGGGAGCGGCCTCTCACACCGACAGGCATCTGAGAATGGCTCGATTTGAAAAAGGGGATATTATTTTTACGGATTAATTAAAAACCACTGCATGGATTTTTATCATTATACGGTAGATTTGTACATACACTGCCAACACACAATAATGTTCAAACAACTTGAAAAAGTGAACTTGGCATCCGATGACCCCTTTAAAAAATTACTAAAATCTAACCTTTCATTGTAGAATAAGAATTTAAAATGGGAGAGAAATCTCATTATGATACAAAAAATGTTTTTCTCTAATACACATTGGCCACAAATTATCATACCCTTTTATTCAATACTTCTTGCAACCTACTTTTGCCAAGATAACTCTGAGTTCTAAGACTGAAGACTTCCTGAACTTCCTTAATACTGAATTCAGTTCTGCACTTAATAGTTCCACTGTGTTCTCTTTAGGAGGAATGTTTGAGCTGGTCTCTGGTGCCAACTTCTTTGGGGAGATTGTTGAATGGTGTGGATACGCTGTGGCCTGCTGGTCCTTTCCTGCTTTGTCCTTTGCTTTTTTCACCATCTGCTCCATTGGGCCCCGAGCCTACCATCATCACAGGTGCTGTCCCAACTAACACAAACCTTGCTTCAAAATCTACATTGGCCATTGTTCAATTTAGCTGTTCTAAAATGCTGTTTACACTACTGCGTTTTCATTTTAAATGGTTTAAAGCGCATTTAGAGGCTGCATACATCCCAGTAACATCATATTTAGACCCTGGTATGCTAATTTTACCCACCAAAAAACCCCCGCAAAACACAATTGGGATACTTTTTGTGAAAACCTGGCAACCCTGATTCCTAGAGGTGTCATTTTTTTAACTGCACACAGCGTTATTCTATGTGTTGATGTCATTTCAACTGAAACAGGAAGACAGGGCGGGACATATCAAGCAGTCCCGCTCCCTTTTTTAAATATCCAGTAGCGTTTTGTTCACAGCTTGGGCCAGAGCCGTTAAGCTGACAGCCACAATCTCATTCATAATCGCTATAAAATATACCATTATGATGTCATATACGATCCATGTGACATCAGCGGTTCAACCATAATTTTACGAAACTACGTGAATACTTTTTGCATGCAAAGAAAACAAAAAATAATGACTTTATTCAACAGTTTGTCTCCTCCGCATCACTCTAGCGCCATTTTGGATAGTATCCTCTAAACGCAAACAGTAGCTGTGCCTCATTTCGAAGGATGCGCCCTCCGGAGGTCGTATCCTTTGGAAGTCGCATCCTCTGTAGGACGGACGGAAAAGGAAAAAGGAAGTATCACGCTGCTATGACAACTCACTAACAGTCTACACCGGACTCGACAGTTGTTGTGTCACGCCGCGGCCGCCTAGTTGTGCTCTAACACTAAATAAATAAAGGAAAATTATTTCTAAACTTGGAAAGTAATTCGAAAAGAAACAGTTTTTTACTTGTTTTATTTTATTGCATATTTGAGGAGCTGCAGCATAAGTACAACTGACTTCCGTTACAGAAAAAGGAGGAGAAAAAAGGAGGACAAAAATGTATTAGTTTTACTTTTTATATTTAAACACAACATCGTCGCTTGTGTGTATATCTGCCGACATCGCAATTTTTTTTTCAAATAAACAACCGTTGGTTACGGCGATACAGAGAATTGTGGGTTATCTGTAGCAGCGAAGGATACACCGCATGCATCCTCCGAATTCCTGTGAAAGAAGGATGCATTCGAAGGTCGCATTTGGAGTGTCCTACTTACTTTTCTGAAACGAGACAGCCTCTATGACGTTTGTAGCCTTTGAATGCAACCTCCGGAGGGTGCATCCTTCGTAATGAGACACAGCTAGTGTATGCTGTTTTGTGTCAGCTGCGCCACGTGGATATGTGTTCTATGTTTATTTACGCTTTGATTTAAACGGAAACAACGTATCTGTGTGTTGTGGCTGACACAGAACAGCATACGCTGTTTGCGTTCAGGGGATACTATCCAAAATGGCACTAGGGTGATTGCGGAGGAGACGAATTGGTGAATAAAGTCATTATTTTTCATTTCTTTGCGTACAAAAGTATTCTAGTTTCGTAAAATTACGGTTGAACCTCTAATATCACATGGATTATTTTACTGATCTCCTTGCTATGTTTCTGGATGTTGATCCTTTCGATTATGACATGGGGGTAAGTGATTAATGACAAAAAAAAATTTTTGTGGTGGAGTAACCCTGTAAATGACACTGCCTTGATGTCATATGCAGCCTTCAAATGCAACCTCCAGAGGATACAGCTTCCAAAATGAGATGTGGCCAGTTAGCATGATGTTATTGACGCAATCATCAAAGATACGCAGAGCGAATGTGGGGAGCACGCCGTCATTTTTAAAATCTTTGTTTTGGTTCGCTAAAACTGGGTCTGCAGCAAAGTCCCTTTAAGGCAAGTCATTTCACTCGGCGGCCATGTTTGAAACGTCTCTGGGACGGGCAAGTGCAGCTCTTATCTCTTTGAATGGGGAAACATCCAATTATTCAAAACTGCTTATGATTAAATTTCATATTTGCAAACAACAGTGAGATCTGGCAAGAACTGCCTCATAAATATTGTTCCTTTCCCCATTCAAAACTATATGAGTGACAAGTCTTGGGTATTTTATAGTCTTTGGTCTGCAGCGTTTTCTAAAGTCTCCGTTTTCAAGCAATCCCGGAGTTCAAGGGTCGGAAAACGCCAGAGTTATGTAAACGACAGGCATAACCATAGCATAAGTTATGCATTGTAAAATGATAACGCATTAGCGCAAACGAATAGTAAAGTAGTGTAAACGACAGGTGTAACCATAGCAAAAGCCATTTTATTATTTATTTACTATTATAGTTACATATTTGCATAAAATTTCATTTTTATATGCAACCTTGGACCACAAAACCAGTCATAATGGTCAATTCTTTTAAGTTGCTGAATAAGTTTTCCATTCATGTATGGTTTTTTAGGATAGGACAATATTTGGCCGAGATGCAAGTATTTGAAAATCTGGAATCTGAAGGTGCAAAAAAAAAAAAAAAATCTAAATTTTAATAATAAAGAAAATTGCCTTTAAAGTTAGCAATGCATATTCTAATGAAAAATTTTGTTTTGATATATTTATGGTAGGAAATGTACAAAATATCTTCATGGAACATGATCTTTATTTAATATCCTAATGATTTTTGGCATAAAAGAAAAATCTATAATTTTGACCCATACAATGTATTGTTGGCTATTGCTGCAAATATACCCGTGATACTTGTGACTGGCTTTGTGGTCCAGGGTCACATATTCTGCTTTTACTTGAATTTCAGTTAAAGTTTTGTTAATTTTGTGTTTTTGTCATTTTTATTATTTTTTCTTTTATATGTCTGTATATGCTTATTGATTTTTATTTATTAGTTTTAGTTCATTCATTTTTGGTTATTTTATACTCCAAGTTAAAATAAATGAAAATGGAAAAAGCTGAAATAAAATAGTAGGGTTTTTATTTCAATTAACGTTTATTTTATTTCAAGTAACATTTTTATGATCGTATTTTTAGTTACCTGTAATAACCCTGGTCAAGAATCCAGCATCTGACACACAAAGTAACTATGGATTATAGACCTTTTTCCTAAGTAAACGATGAGCGCCGCCATTACTAATTCTAACTTCTGATTGGATGCTCTTCTGTTCCGGTCTCCACAGGAACCCATTCAAATAGTGTTTTTAACGTAGCTAACGTCGGCAGCTTTGTGTCATCTACACACTCATTAAACTTTGAGGAGCGAGGCACTGACAAATGACGGTCATTGCGACTTTGCTAATTTGACTAGAAACACTGGAGACCGGAAATGCAAAGGATCCTTCCGGCTAAGAGTCAGATGTCACTTCCGCGTTCAGGAAAAAGGTCTATAATAAAGGGTTTTTATTTTTATCTTATGGAAGTAAATGCCTTGTTTTCTTCACAGGTATTACTTGGAGAAATTTAAAGATTACCCGAAGTCCAGAAAGGCTGTGATCCCTTTCCTGCTATAATAAAGTCAGAAATTTTTGAAGTGGAAAAACAATTTCAGCCCATGAGAACAAGTTTAAACACTGCACTACATGCTGTTGTTACTGCAAGTTCTACGCACAACCCAATCTCACACAAGAGAACATTTCTGAAATTTTGTATTTATTTTTTTTTTTTAAATACACCAATAAAAACCTATGTTTACATCTGTACATAGTGGAGAAGTGGTCATTTATGTACATATTCCCATTTGCGCACGACTCATCATAAACACTTCATCAGTCATAAATGATTATAACCGCTCAAGTGTCACTGATGCTTAAGAAACATGAAACACAAACGTGCAACATGGCTGTTCAAAGTCCGCTGAACCGAATCATTTCTCAATGTTTTGCCTTTAGTAAATGCTTCACCACTTAGAATTTCTAAGCAACAGATTTAATTTCAGAATTAAAAAAAACAATTGCTTTCAAACCATTTCCATATATGTGTGCATGAGAAGCAGAGCGTGTATTTTTACCTTGTTATTAGACAGACAATAAAAGCACTTAAATTAATTGTGATAAACCACACACAACCCTGATTATTCCTGAACTCCATACGTTATTTCTTTCACTCCTCCCTGCTTTTAAGCTGCCGTCCATTCTGCACCGAACTCTTCGTCACCTTCTGCAGGAGCCACGTGCCAAAATGAATACCAGCAAATGCACCACCGGCAACCCAAAACCAGTTCTTCCTGAGCCAGCTCTGGTTCCTCATCTTCTCTGTCCTTGCTGGATGCTAATGTCTTCAGAACAGAAGGACCTAAACAATGCAAGGGAGAAGGTTAGGAAAGAAAGGGCTAATCAACTGGCACATGAGCGGCTGATAAAAGTTTTGTAATCTTTAGTTATTTGTATAAAGTTAGACTCTGCTCAAATTCATTGAAAATGAATAACTTCTAGGAACTGGACTAGGCAGGCTGAAGAAAATACATCCCTGTTGAACAAACTAGGATATGTTAGGCTTTTTTTATTATTATTATTGGGCAAATCCAGCGTTATTGATGTGACATCTAAATGTTTAGAGAATGTATGTTACCAATATAACAAGCCATCTGTTTATATTTAATAAACCCTAAACATCAGAAAAATATTAGCCTATGCACAAGTTTTCTATGATAAAAAAGGGAAATAATCATGCATTATGGATGTGACAAAAAAAGACAGTTTTGAGAGACTACATACTTTGTAGGATTTCTGCGAATTAAATGCACAATAATACCCAACAAATAGAGAAGCGATGGCTCTTCACGGAACATATAATTGTTACTTTATTTTAATTTTGATGTGTCTACTCATGAGGAATATGTACTGTTATGGATGTGACAAACCTGAAAAATCATGCACTAAAATAAAAAAAAAACGCTTTAAAAACTTTAAAAGAGACCTGACATGGGTATTTGAACCACCAAATGTTGACATCTATGCTATAAGTATAGTAAAAACCTTTGGTAAAAACTTTATTTTTTCATGGTAAGGTTGACTTTTATATGGAATTATCCTAATAGCTTGATAAAAGTAAAACCCACTATATTTGTAAATTTTAGGGTGTGCAAATATAGTGGATTTTAACATACAACAAAACACTTCACCTGAATAATACTTGTTTTTTAATTATTTGCTGAGTGAAAGATCTGACATACAATATTCTTAAACCTAAAAGAAATAAAAATCATAATAAAATAATTATATAATAATGTAATTAATATATTATTTATATAAACTTTAATTTAAATTAAAATATTGTTTATAATATGAATTTCATTTAACACTCACATATATAAAAGTGCTAACTTCAATAAAATATGAAAAATAACATTTCATATTGGCATTTTTTTTTTTCCATTTAACTTGTACTAAACTAAAACAAATAAAAATAAATAAAAAACATTTTTAAAAATGACATTTTAAAAATGTATAAATAAAATAAAACACAACAAAGTTAGTACATTTTGAAAAAGGAAAATATAAACATAAAAAAATTGGACATGTTATGGCAATATTCCCCTGTCAAAATACAGAACTGTTATCATCATACTCATTACACTTTGACCAAACGTAAACTTACCAAGAAACATACATGTAATCTTTACAGATAAGATTAAATGTACACACTTTCAGCAAAAAAAAAAAAAGAGCAGCATGTTTATTCATATTCTTGTGTAAACAAACAGAAATTGCGTCCTGAGTGACTGATAGCAGAGCTCAAGGGCAGGTTACACACACAGTGCGGGTGCGAGGACAGATGAGACACAATGGCAGTCAAAAACGAATTATGTCATCATTTACTCATTAATTTCAACCCAAAGTCGTGTGACCGTCTTACTCACGTAGAAAACAATCTTCTAGCATCACAATGACACGCTCTCAGGCAGGGTGAGTAAATGATAACAGAATTTTCACGGTTTATATTAACTATCCCTTTAACAGTTAACATTGAATTCTACCCACCTTGTTTACACAGCAGCTGCGGTTACTCCTTGTCTTTGATCCCTTTCTTTTTGCTCTTCTCGGGCAGAGGAGGTAGTGGCGGTGGGGACGGAGCGACGTACGACACGATGCCCGGCTCGGGAATATATTCCTCCCTGCTCTTCTTCAGCAGCGGATTGGATTTGATCGAGTACCAACCCCAGTGAACAAACCCAAGGCCAGAGCCCATAACAAGCAGCACTTTATAGTTATGCCAAAAGCTCCGGAGCCTACTCATGTCTATAGAATCTAAAACACATGAAAAACACGAAAATACTAATTCCAGGCCAGTGGAACAAGGGAGAGAGATTGTTATAGGCAGCTGACATCACATTAACTGCAATTCAAACAGTGACAACTTGCCCCGGTCTCTCTTCTATATGTGAATTAATACTGTTACACAACTTTAGACGTAGTAATATTGCATAACCCTATCGTTTATCATTTTGACAGGTGTATGCGAACATAGGAGGGTTGATAAATTAAACATCCGTTTGGTGATAAAATGTTAAATGTATACATGCTTATTACTATTTCTAGACTTACTCACTCACCTTCAGATTTTGGCTTGTACTTACGCCGCCACCATTTTGGGTCCTGATGATGGAGACGTAACGTTAGGTGGCCGATAATTGTCCTGACTAAAAATATTATTACAAAAATTCTCCTTTTAACTTAAATATTTCGATTCAGTGCAACCATGTTTTAATTATTATACATCATTATTAATTCTAGTAAGTGCGTCTTTACAAAAGTTTTTAGGTCGCTCAATGGGAGTTTGCATCGCACTATTTGTAAAAAGCTACTTTCAGGAGAAGTTGTTCCAAGTTTTATAGTAGGCTATATGTAAATTATTTTTCAGTTTATGCTGCTTGGATTTATTGTGGGTGATAATGACTGTTTGTTATTTAAAAAGGTTTAATACATGTTAAAGAAGAAAGAAAGATACGAGATTATTGTCACGTCTACGTAATACCAGCAGAGGGAACTATTCACTAATGTTATAGATTCATTCACAAGCATGTTATGATCACAATTGTGACCCTGGACCACAGAACCATTCATAACGGTCAATTTTTGGAAGATACATCATTCGAAAGCTGAATAAACAATAAGCTTTCCATTGACGTATAGTTTGTTAAGACAGGACAATATCTGGCCAAGATAAAACTATTTGAAAATCTGGAATCGGAGGGTGCAAAAAAAATTAAATATTGAGAAAAATCACCTTTAAAGTTGTCCAGATGAAGTTCTTAGCAATGCATATTACTAATTAAAAATTAAGTTTTGATATATTTACAGTACGAAATTTACACAATATCTTCATGAAACATGATCTTTACTTAATATCCTAATGATTATTGATGATACAATGTATTTTTGGCTGTTGCTACAAATATACCCATGCTACTTAAGACTGGTTTTGTGGTCCAGGGTCACAATTATGAACATATGCAAATTCAAAGTGATGAGCAAATACCCAGTGTGTGGAGGTTATTGCATGGACTATGAATTATTTTTTAGTCTCAGGCAAAGCTTTGATTCAATACGAAACTATCTGAGAATACAGTATAATAAGATCTCTCTCTGTGTCTCATTCTTGTGTAACAAGGTGTTACAAGCTGCATTTTGCTCCACTGCATGATATTCCAAAAAACATCTATAAAATGTAATGACAGTCTACATATCTGACACGGAGGACAAGGAGCTTTTCAGCTTTGCCGTGTTATGCCGTTTGAAATTATAATCTGCAACTATCTTTTATAATCCCCGGAATGTGCAGCATCTGGGTCTTATCTGTTTTAAGACACTAATCACAGGGTGTGGAGCTTTCAGAGGATTTGATACTCCGACATTTAAATCGAGATCATTCCACACGGTTCCGATCCACTGGCATGACTGTAGGAATTATTGGAAAACTCACTGGTAACTTGTATACCATTAGCTAAAAATATGTTCTAAGAACGTTTTGTTAACATTTCCATTCATTTAGGATTAAACATTATTTAGTATATTTTCTCAAACGCTCAGTTTCTTTTGGTTCTTGGTTTTGCAAACCTTAAGGAAACATTACATTTTATCATTAAAAACATTATGCAAATGATGACTTTTGAATTTTCTATGAACATTCTAAAACAAGTAATAACATTCTGAAAATTTGGTTTCCGGAACGTTTAGAAAACGTCTAGAGATCCTTCAAAAATTCCACAGAACAAAAAACGACATGAGTGTGAGAAAATAAACGTAGAAAATAAATGAACTTTTCCTTTAATGCTTCCATAAATGCAATCCTCTGAGCTTTGTATATGAAGTGGTACTGAAATATCCTTCACAATACAGCATTCCCACTCATTTCCACACCAGGCTTTCTCTCTAATTAGCCTGTGTGGTAAACACGCTGTATTTGTTAAAACAGGCCAGCGTCTCTGCAGTTCCCATGAGAATTTGCCCTCACACACACTGTAACTCCACTGGTAATCCCACCGAGAGCGTGCCAGGTTCCCCCACAGTGTGTGTGTTAAGACGACAACTATACCTACTACACCACTATAAGACGCTAAATAAAGATAAATGAGAGGGAGTGCCTGTCTCAGTTTATAGCCTGCGTTCGCATCTCAGATTCACAGAAACAGACAGTCGTAATAGACTACAAAGTCACTTTACAGAAAACATGTGTCATAGTTGTTCCTGGTATTAAGGTGATTGTTTATTTCCCAAAAGTTAGTAGGATGCTTTATTGCGTTCAATTCCATCTCTCTTCAAACAGTTTCCAGTCTTCCCATGCCATAAGCAGACAGAGAAAGAGAAATGTCAGCTTTTGAAGGAATGACAGAGGGCAATAACTGTTTAAACTGGCTAATTGGTAGAAGCTCAGGGCTATATGGCAGTCATCTATCACACACACAAACACAAGTAGTCAGTGTGGGAAACTAGTTTGTATTATAGTGACACACCTAAACTACCCCCCACCCCCCCAGTCCCATTCAAATCCACCAATCAGCAGTGGTTCTCTCTGGGCATGTGCAGACACAGAGGTCCTGTTTACACCTGCTATTGACAACCAATTCAACTTTTCAAAATACTTCAATGCATAAAATACTGCCAAAGCATTAATACAGACATGTATTAAAAAATCATGCTTTTGCAAATCATGACCTATAAATGTGAAATAATGAGATACTTAGTAGTCATTATGAGATACAAAATGACAATTATGAGACAGTAATTTGAGTAATAATTATGAGATAAAATCATCATGATATAATTATGTAATATGACATAAAAGGTCATCATGTTAATTATTAAAAGTCATAGTCATAATTATGATTTGTGTAATTACCCTTTGTCTCATAATTTTGACGAATTATGTCATAATTCTTACTTAGTATCTCATCGCTTTGACTCTTTTTTTTTCATAATTATGATTGCCAAAGCATGTTTTTTATATATTTAAAGTCCGCTCTTGTGTGTGCAAATACATGTGTGTTTGAGTGTGTGGTTAGTCAGTAATGTTGCAGCATTATTCCTTTACCTCATTTTCATACTGACTACCACTTTTAAAGGACAACAGCCTTCGGCAATATATCCCTGTGAAGGAATGAAGTGTGTGTTTGTCTGTCGGCAGGGTGTGTTGTGAGTGTAACACCTGGTACTGCAGCTTCTCCATCGTTACTTAAATGGACTGTAGAGCAATTACCCTGATGACAGCAACCACTTACACCCATTAGTGAGAAACCTTTCCCCTCTCCCACTCTTGTCCTCTTTTCCCCACTTTGTCTCATTCCCAGGAAGTTTTAAGAGGAAATGTGCATAATTTTCCTTCACCTGCATGCAAACAAAAAAATACACACATAGTCCTAAGACTATTGAAAATACTTCTGTTTTGCATTTTTCTAATTAAACAAATATGTTTTGTTACAAACAATATTATCAGAATGAGAAACTTGCGAAATTTAAATTAAAAAATCTATCTGTCATATCATTGTTTTTGTCAGTCCACAGAATAGTCACCCTAACAACTCTCAAGATTAGCACAGCAACAGCTGTGATACACTAACAACAGACTAACAAAAGCTCATAGAACACCCTAGCAGTAGCCTAATAATGCACTGAAATTGCCCTACAGTACCCCAAATAACACCCTGGCAACTGCATAGCACAGCCCAGCAACAGCCTAGCAACAATGTAACTCCCTACAGCAACACCCTAACAACTCCCAAGAACACTGCAGCAACACCGCAGTAACAACATAAAATACTCAAGCAACAGCACCCTAACAACTCCCTAGAACACTGCAGCAAACAACCTAGAATACTCTAGAAAGTGCCTAGCAACTGCATTGAACACCCCACCCTAGCAACACCCTAACAACTCCCTAGAACACTGCAACAACACTGCAGCAACAGCCTAGCAACACCCTAGCAACTGCATTGAACACCCCACCCTAGCAACACCCTAACAACTCCCAAGAACACTGCAGCAACACCGCAGTAACAACATAAAATACTCAAGCAACAGCTTAGCAACACCCTAGCAACTGCATTAAACACCCCATCCTAGCAACACCCTAACAACTCCCTAGAACACTGCAACAACACTGCAGCAACAGCCTTGCAACATCCTGGCAACTGCATTGAACACCCCACCCTGGAAACACCCTAACAACTCCCTAGAACACTGCAACAACAGTGCAGTAACTGCCTAGAATACTCAAGCAACAGCTTAGCAACACCCTAGAAACTGCATTGAACACGACACCCTAGAAACACCCTAACAACTCCCTAGATTACTGCAACAACACCTTAGCAACTGCCTAGCAACACCCTAGCAACTGCATTGAACACCCCACCCTAGCAACACCCTAACAACTCCCTAGGCCTGGAGGAAACAACCTAGAATAGTCTAGCAACACCCTAACAGCTCCCGAGAACATCCCAGCAACTGCCTCGAAACAGGCAAGATTTGAGTCCTCTGTCTTTGAACACCTCAGTCTAGCAACAGCCTAACAACTCTCTACAACACTGCAGCAACAAAATACTCTAGTAACAGCCTAGCAACATCCTAGCAACTGCACTGAACACCCCACCCTAGCAACACAACTCCCTAGAACACTGCAGCAACAACATAGAATACTCTAGCAACAGTCTAACAACACCTTAGCAACTATATTGAACACCCCACCCTACCAACACCCTAACAACCCCCGAGAACATCCCGGAAACTGGCTAGAAATAGGCCAGATTTGAGTCAATTTTTAAACTTTCAGGCTTGGTGCTGTAACCTTTGTTTTGATGGTTTGATCTGTATCTCAGTTCTGACACACCCTGTAGCTTTAGCTGTAACTGCAGACGCATCAGAATTGTGATAACAGAATGTGTGTCTGCTGGACACACCTTTTTTCCAGGAGCTTCTGGTATGTGATGTAAGAGAGGATGCACTGATGATGTTGTCACAGGTGGAGGTAGTAATCGTTTGACGGGAACAAATGAATCGTAGTCAGCCAAACATTACTGGGAAGTGTTCTGGGAACGGAACATCATAGCTTGACTAAAACATGATTTATCATCACCTCATTTTTGCATATGCTTTAAAATACAAACTTGGGGATACAATATTCTCCCTCACCAACATCACAGAAATGTGCATGTATGAGTGCAAAAAATATGATGCAGTGTGTATGTGCTTGGCAGTACATCTGTGAATCTTGACTTTGTTTTTGATCTTCAGAGGGTCTGAACAGGTCAGACTGTTGCTTTCTCTTGAGCCTGACCCACATTCCTCATTCACTGCAATAGCATGTGGTTTGTCAACAGTTTGCGCTGTAGGGTGAGATCAAATACACACAAACAGCCCAGTGTCAGTCCACAGGGAGAGCTGGACTCTCAGCATCTAAAACAGGATCAGCTCTACCACACTCTTAAAAATAAAAGTACAGTCTACAAAAGTGGCTCTTTCTTGGAGAACGTTTGTTGAGTAGTGTATTCCAGCTCATAATTTTGATATATTCTAAACTGACCTTTAACACGAGACTTCTGTCTGGTGATGTATGCAAGATTTATCCAATCATATTATCCACTTAAACGCCGCCCCTTTCTTAGATTCAACCTCAAGCTTGTATTCAGATTTGCCTCTATCCAATCAACAACCGACACATAGAACCAAGACTCTAGCAACATTTGTGAAGTGCTTAAGTAGCCCTATGTAGCTCTGTGTCAAGGATATGATACTGTGGGAAATATCCACAACATCAGACTGTTATCACTCTGAAGAATAACTCAGAAGTTACGCCTCTCCAGATAAGCTAACCGCTAATGGTGAAGCCCTGAAATCTAGACCGTTTTACATGGGCCGTCTCTGTTTGATCACACATTTCCTGCCTCCGAAACCAAAGATCCAGCTTTTGTTTTCAGCTCAGATAAAAGAGACCTTAAAAAGCATGGCATAGGAACATTCTAGATAAAGCCCATATTCTCGCCCAGTTGTAAGGCAGTATGTTGTTTTTATGACCTCTCTTAAACATTCTCATGTTTCAGAGTGATTAAAGGAACTAAAGAGGAAGCAGGAGTGTGTCACTGGGTTTGTGCTGTGTGATCTGTGCATGGGAGTTTGTGTGGTTTTATGGCTTGTTTTTTCAGCCTGATTATTAGCATATGCTATTAGCATGAAAGCATGAAGTGTTTATGTTTAGCATGTTGCTATGCTAACAACACACACACAAATGGGTTTTTTATTGATACTTGAAGTAAAAAATTAACTTTGTTTACATCTTTGTCTCCTACTTTCTCCACCGTAATGAACGGATGTTTTCACTGACCTCATATGCTATTAGCGCAAAAGCATGTGCTTTTTATGTTCTTTGACTTCATAAGATGGGATTTTTGACTAACAACATCCTGACTGGTCCATGTTACAGCTTATTCCTGCCAAGAACCATCCATTTAGACAGGAAGAGACTGTCTGACCAAAATGTCAAATGAACAATAATAACAATCTGAAGTATTTTCATGTTACAACTTCATGTGTATGTAAATCATTGTACAATCAGAGGCAAACTGCCTTTTAGTAAAGTTTCAATCATAAATTTATTAAATTATTAAAAAACTATTTGTCAATGCGATAGCTTTTGACACTAGCAAAAGCCTAGAATGTCACAGCAGCAGCCTAACAACACCCTAGCAACAGTCTATAATATTCCAGTAACAACCTAGCAACACCCTAGCAACTGTATAGAACACCCCAGCAACAGCATAGCAATGCCCTAGCAACAGCCTAGAACAATCCAGCAGCAACTTAATAACATTCCAGCAACACCCTAACAACTCCCTAAAACCTCAAAGCAACAGCTTAGAACATTGTAACAGAGGCTTAGCAACAGTCTAGAATCCACCAGCAACACCCTAGCAACAGTCTAGCAACACCCTAACAACTCCCTAAACCCCGTCAGAGCAGACTAGAACATTCCAGCAGCAACCTAGCAACACCCCAACAACAGCCTAGAAACACCCTGACAATTCCCTAAAACAGCAACCACAGCAACAGCTTAGCAACTGTATCGAACACCCCAGCAACAGCATAGCAATGCCCTAGCAACACCCTAGAACACCACAGCAACAGCCTAGCAATGCCCTAGCAACAGCCTAGAACATTTCAGCAGCAGTCTAATAACACCCTAGCAACACCCTAACAACTCTCTAAAACCCCATAACAACAGCCTAACAACACACTAAAATCCCCCAGCAACAGCCATTCCAGCAACAGCCTGAAATACCCTAGCAACACCCTAGCAACTGAATAAAACACCAAAGCAACAGCCTAACAACACCCTAACAAATCCCAAGAACACTGCATCATTGGCCATTTCAGCAACAGCCTAATATACCCCAGCAACACCCTAGCAATTGACAAACACCACAGAAACAACCTGGCAACACCTTAATAACTCCCTAGAATACCAGAGCAACAGCCTAGCAACACCCTAATGACTCCCTAAAACATCACAGCAATGGCCATTCCAGCAACAGCCTGAAATACAACAGCAATACCCTAGCAACTGCATAGAACACCATGGCAACAGCCTAGCAACACCCTAACAACTCATTCAAACCCCACAGCAAACAGCTATTCTAGGAACAGCCTAAAATACTCCAGCAACAACCTAGAAACTGACCTAAACACCAAAGAAACAGCCTAGCAACACCTTAACAACTCCCTAGAACACCGCAGCAACAGCCATTCCAGCTGCAGCTTAGCAACAGCCTAAAATACCCCTGCAACAGCCTAGCAACTGCATAGAACACCACAGCAACACCCTAGCAACTGACTTAAACACCACAGAAACAGCCTAGCAACACCCTAACAACTCCCTAAACCCCACAGCAACAGCCATTCCAACAGCAGCTTAGCAACAGCCTAAAATACCCCAGCAACAGCCTAGCAACTGCATGAAACACCACAGCAACAGCCTAACAACACCCTAACAACTCCCTAGAACATTGCAGCAACAGCCATTCCAGCAACAGCCTGAAATACCCCAGCAGCATCCTAGCAACTGCATAGAACACCACAGCAACACCCTAGCAACTGACTTAAACACCACAGAAACAGCCATTCCAACAGCAGCTTAGCAACAGCCTGAAATACCCCAGCAACACCCTAGCAACTGCATAGAACACCACAGCGACAGCCTAGCGATGCCCTAGCAACAGTTTAGAACATTCATATGTACACAAATCGCTATATAATCAGAGGCAAATGCCTCTGTTAGTCTGTAAATAAACTGTTTGTCAATGCAACTGCAGTCTAAATTGCTGACTAAAGCCTGGGGGGAGGCTGCTGTTCTTTCTGCTGTTATATCCCTGTCTTTCTCCCCCTCTCATTTATTGTGCACATTCTTAGGCCTAAAGGAAAACTGACATCATCATCTCTGAGTTCCCACACACTCTCGTGCCTGTTTTGCCGCCTCACACACACATTTGCAGGCTGAGTCATGGTACGGAACTAATTATTGGCTCTAAAACGCGTCTGCTCCGGGTGTGGCTGCACTGGGAAAGTCTTTCTGCAGGAATGGCCCCCGTCTCCTCAGGGTGCATGAATTTGTGTGTGTGTGTGTGTGTGTCGTCTACTAAGTTGTTGTGCTAAGTTGTTATGCCTGCAAGAGACCCTTGTTAGTCTGTGTTCAGGGCAATCTGTGAGTGTACATAGATTTTTAAGATCTGAAATGTATGCTAATTTTACAGTGGCTTTGTTCCAAACCCTAGTGTACTTCCTTGTTGTCCGGTGCCTATTTAGTAAACTGCAAGATATAAACTTGCAATACTGAGAAATAAAGTCAGAACTGACTCACAATTCTCACAATTCTCATAATTCTCACTATTCTGACTTTTTTCTCAGAATTTCGAATTTATATTCGCAATTCTGAATTTATAACATGCAATTGTGAGATATAAACTGAACATCCCTCAAAATTGGACTTTATAACTCGCAATTGCAAGGTTTTACTTCATAATTCTGAGAACTGCATGATATAAAGTCAAAATTGCAAGAAATAAAGTCAGAGTTGTGAGAAAAAATCATTGCTAGATACAAGCTCGCATTTTTTTTTGTGTTAAGAAAAATAAAAGAATTGCGAGTTTTTTGACTTTTGCAGTTCTGACTTTGTTTCTTGTTATTTTGACTTTATATCTCGCAATTCTGAGAAATTGCGAGTTGCAAGTTTATATCACACAATTCTGACTTTTTATAACTCTCGACTGAGTTTATATCTCGCAACTCCAACTTAATTTCTCAGAACTGCAAGTTTATCCCGCAATTCTAACTTTATTTCTTGCAGTTCTGACTTTATATCATGTAAATCAAAGAAAATTGCAAATTCGCAATTGCAAGTAGATATCCCGCAATTCTAACTTAATGTCTTAGAATTGTGAGTTTATCTTGCAATTCTAACTTTATTTCTTGCAATTCTGACTTTATATCATGCAATTCTAAGAAAACTGCAAATTTATATCCTGCAACTCTGACTTAATTTCTCAGAATTGCGAGTTTATCTTGCAATTCTAACTTGATTTCTTGAAATTCTGACTTTATATTACGCAATTCTAAGAAAATTGCAAATTCACAGATGTGCAGTTTTGAGTTTATATCCTGCAATTCTGACTTAATTTCTCAGAATTCCGAATTTATATCTCGCAATTCTAAGTTTATTTCTTGCAATTCTGACTTTATATCTCGCAATTCTAAGTTTATTTCTTGCAATTCTGACTTTATATCTTGCAATTCTAAGAAAATTGCTAATTCGCAACTGCGATATGCCGCAACTCTGACTTAATTTTAGAATTGCAAGTTTTCTATCTCACAATTCTGAAAAAAAAAGAGGTCAGAAATGTGAATTTGTATCATGCAAGTGTAACAAGTATGGAAATTGTTCGTTTCATATATGTATAGAATTACACAAAAATGTTAATATGTGTACCTGATAAGCTTATTTGTACGTGTGCATCTTCCCCTTTAAATTTCTGATAGCAACGTTAATCTCAATTTCCTGTCTCTTGCAGCTCCTCTTCCCTTTCCGCACTGTCTCCACATGGGAGAGGTGGGTTTTTGTTAAGCTCTCTATAATCTAATGTCATCTTTACCTTAAAAAATCACTTTTAAAGTTGTCAGTTTAAACCATATTTATAACTTTATTTTTCATGTATGTTTCCTTATTTTCATGCTTTCATTTTAATTGAGTTTGTGATTTTAATGTTGATGTCTCTTCAATGCATTCAAAGCACGTGCTAAACGCACTGCACTTCATCTTTCAGAAAAGGAAAAAAGGGTGAATTGACCTGATCTATAAATGCTGTTTCTCTTTTATCAGGTATGCTGTTTGAAACAATTGTTAAATTTCATTGCTTCCATGTTTTCTTTCTCTGTGCTCCCTTTCCACATGGGAGAGAAAAGGAAAAAAGGGCGAACTGACACGATCTATAAATGCTGTTTCTCTTTTATCAGAGTAAAAGAAAAGTCGAAATGTCAGCCGATTGTCCGTCTGGTTATTCCATCAAAAACACAATGTAGACAACACCAGTTACACAATTCTGAGAAAAAAAAAACGTTTTAAAATTTTTTTATTAATTGGCGGAAACAGGCTTCCATACTTCTCCAAGTTATTGACTGAGTATCAACCCACTAGATCCCTTCAGTCTTCCAACCAGGATCTATTGTTTACTCCCAAGTCAAGGCTTAAATGTAGGGGTGATCGTGCTTTTTGTGTTGCTGCCCCAAGGCTTTGGAACGCCTTGCCACTATCCATTAGACAGGCTTCTTCTCTTAGTATTTTTACATCCAGGCTAAAGACTTTTTTATTCTTTAAAGCATATGGCTGATGGGATTTTTGTATGATTTTATAACTTTTCTGTTTGTTTTCTTTTTTTTTTTTTTCTGTCTTTGATGACTTGTTGGAAAGCACATTGGTCACCGGAAGTTGTAATTAATTGTTCTATATAAATAAATTGTCATTGTCATACAAAGTGTTAAAAGTGCTTGCGTACCTGAAGCTCATGCTAATCAGTTTGTCCTCATTTGCCTCATCCTAAACGGTTATGTCGTTTGCAAATATCATGCAATAAGAAATGGAACGAAATGTGAATCGCTAGCTGAAAAGCCAATCAGAGCACTCTCTTTTGCCGAGGGCCTCAACGTGACTCTACATGCTGAATCAGCTCCCAATGTGAGCACACATCACCCATGGCCTGACATTAACCAGCGGGCAACCACTGACTTGGTGTGTCCCGGCCATTACAATTTAGCTAAAATGAGGCATCGTTATGATTTCTACCTTTTGAAATAGTTTTTGTGTTGGGAATGTGTCAGTGCTATCTTAAACTGCTGCTTGTGCATGCATCTCGCTGGGTTTTGGATCAGAGCTAATGTTTTTGTGGCTAAATCTGAGTGCAAGTGTCTCTTAGCATTAAATGCTTTGTACTTTGCAACCTTCTGCTCTGGAATCACTCTCCTCACAGTACAAACACACACAGATCGGTTTCTAATATGCTTTCAGAGAGCAAATGACGATAAAAGTCCTCTAGGAAGCTCATGTTACATCAGCCCTGGCAGTTGAACGCGCCGCTGTGTTTTCCGAAGCGAACACTGAGTCCAGTTACCGTGACAAATTTGTTAACGTGATGGAGCCATTAGCGCTGAAGAGGGTGGCCAAGTCAAGTTTCAGACTTTCCTTCAGCCTAACCCATTTCTTAGGCTTTGAAGTCAGCGAAATGGTCATACACGCTGTTCTGATGTCAGCATTTCCTGCAAACAGGAGACGAGGGGTCAGTTAGATTAATAGTCCAAATGTGTTTATGGATTTGTCTACGTCTACAGGCAACTTTGGGACTTTCACAGAAGGCATTTGTTCTGCTCGCTGTACGGCCATTAAAATGAAAAATGATACAGTGGCCCCAAAAAGCATTTGGACGCTTACGCCACACTCACAAATGAATGAATGTCACTGCATTCAAAATGTCAAATCAAGTGTTATCTGTGCTGCTAGAACTTTTCTCAGAACTAACTTCAGAACTAGCCATCGTTGCAGCAACTAAACGTTTAATAAACTGGCATCAAGATGATTTTCAATGCATGTATGAAGTCAGATATCCTCAAGTTCATGCAGATGAACATGTTCCACTGATGTCAGACAACCAGAAAGTGTCCAAACACTTTTGAACTATCTATTTGTGTTTTGTGCCCATGGACATATCTAAGGGCTTATCCAATTTTAATAGTCAGCATCTTTTAGTTTACATCACAACTGTGAAAAATTAGCTATTGCTAGTCAGAAGTGGTGGCATTAGGAGGAGGGGCTTTCTCATTTTTCACATAACATCAGAGTATTTGATTAGCTTTTTGCACACTTCCCTGTTTCTGGCTTCCTGATTGGCACTTGCAGAGTAAAAGTTTTTCCGGTGACAACAGCAGCCATACTTAAGAAGAATAAGTTTGAGAATAAAAGTCAATTTTTTTCTTTCTTTTTTTCAAATTAGATACTATGAAAATGCTGGAACTGCCAGTGTTTTACTCTACAAAGAGCAAACATTTCATAAATAACTTTCTGCATAATATTGTATTTTCTACTTGCTCTCCTTTGCATTATTAACACCATGGTGTAAATGTACGTTTTATAATGTGCCCTAGGAAATACATTTTAAAATAATATAATACATTAAGCACGAGATGACTCATATTAATGGCTTTATTCCGATTGGATAGGGTTTGTATTAAGTTTATCCATCAACCGGACTTAGACTTTGTTGATTTATTCTTGGAAAAATGTGTATCTGGATATAAATGATAAGTACATTTAGTCCGTTTTTGTCACAATAAATTTTAAATGAATTCTGTCAATGTTCAGAAGTTCAGGATGTCAACAGGCTAAAGATATGGTCTGAAGGACACAAATATTTAATATAGATGATCTGACGGTTTTTCACATTTGAAATAGGCTGGTTAACCCCGGGTAAACAGAATTCTGGGTTATCTTGCTTCACGTTTCACATTTGTCATAGTTTACCGGGAATTAACAATTAGCAAGCGACATTTACATAACGGCTCTAGCTTTGCGCGCCCTCACTATTGCCGATGTAAAGTCAGGGTTTCCAGAACAGACTTTTCGGACTATAAAGGTAAGAATGTTCTCTTCTTAACTCCAACTCACGTGTTTTCCGTCAACATTTGACAATTTTTTCCCTCAAACGCTGAATCCAGTGCTTATATAACAAGAAGTGTTTCTGTAACCGTTCAAAGCACGTGAATATAACTTATTTTTTATGCGGCGTCTTGCTAACGATGCATCGTTTTACACTGTAAACGTTTGCCACCGTAAAGGAGCAGGGTTTCATAACCCCGAGTGAAAAACGGTTCTGAAACTTACCTTTACCTTTGGTTAAAAGCAGTTTTTTAAACCACAGTTACTCAGGGTTAATGTAAACAGGTGTAAACATATTGTAAAAACGTCATGTGCTGCATTCCTCCACTGACGTAAGAACATTAAAGAATTAGTTCACTTCCAGAATAAGAATTTCCTCATAATTTCCTCACCTCTTTGTCATCCAGGATGTTCATGTCTTTCTCTCATCAGTAAAAAGGTATTCAAGTTTTTGAGGAAAACATACCAGGATTTTTCTACATATAGTGAACTTCAATGATGCCCAACGGGTTAGAGATCCAAATTGCATTTTCAGTGCAGCTTTAAAGGGCTCTAAACAATCCCAGCTGAAGAATAAGGGTCTCATCTAGCAAAACGATTGGTCGTTTTCTAAAAAAAATAAATAAAATTTATATACTTTTTAACCACAGTGGTTGTCTTGCACTTGCACAAGCACCAACCCAGTGTTTACAAAGCGAACGTTCAAAGAAAGTCAAACACTGTTTACAAAAAAAGTAAAACAATCATGTTGGATGATTTTGAAGTTGGAGGAGAAAATGAGATGGAGTTTTCTTTACCCTACTTTACCTTTTTAAGCCAAACTACATAGGTGAAGATCTAACCGCGCAAAATTTTTCCAACTTGATTGCGCAATGCGTGAAAATGCACATTTGTGGTTAAAATGTATATAATTTTTTTTAGAAAATTACCAATCATTTCACTAGATAAGATCCTTATTCCTTGGCTGGAATCGTGTAAGAGTCATTCGAAGCTGCTTTGAATTTGCAATTTGGACCTTTAACCTGTTGGGCACCATTGAAGTCCACCATATGGAGAAAAATCCTAGAATGTTTTCCTCAAAAACCTTAATTTCTTTTCGACTGAAGAAAGAAAGACATGAACATCTTGGATGACACAGGGGTAAGTAAATTATCAGGATTTGTTTATTCTGGAAGTAAACTAATTCTTTAACCTGGGGTTTAGGAATGTACAGCATGAAATGTCATATTATGAATGACCCAGGATTCAGTGTTAACCCCAGGTACATTATGAGCAGTGTGAAACGCAAGATAATACTGGATTCCTTTTACCCAGGGTTTAGAATGACCTAGGTGTGTGTGTGTGCTATCTTTCTTTAAAATAAAAACTCCAAAATAAAAATAGTATGGGACACCATACTTGGCCACTCATCACGTCACGTTCTTTCCTTTCCTTTCCTTTTCTAAAATAAAAACTATGTGGTTTGATATTTTATCTATTGCAATGGCATGCATATATTTTAGGTGTCTTTTTTCAGTGATACGATTAATGATCAGTGCATGTCAGTCACTTTAGCTCCAGAAAAACAATTTTGCACGTGTTAAATGCTTTAGTGAAGCAGGCCTGTTGAGGAAGGGTCACCGATCGGTTTTCAAAGAAAAGCTGATTGGAGGTAGAGATCTAGAAGAAGACGTTCTTTGTGCGATGCCTTTGCAAACACGTTAGGCAAGCGCGTCTCATGCCGTCTATTTTGGTGTGCATCTTCAGCTTTCCCACGACGGCAGAGAGAGAGACAGTGTGAAGGGCTTTTATAACCTCTCTCACATGGTCGCCCGCCCCGCTGCGCTCAGCTGAACGTCTAGACTCGCACAATGTGGACCCTGTTGGGACCGGTTACAGCTGTGTCCGCCGTGTCAGAAATCAGACCCAGGTTTAAATTAAATGTTGCATAAATAAGGAAACATTCACAATATTCTTAGAACTCAACAGGCTACATTTGATACACTTAAACGTTAAATTCCATATGAAAATTCCATATCTCACAGTTTAAATTTTCAAAAGAAGAGTTCCCACACTTTTTGAATTCAGGAACATTCAAGTGAAATTTTATTTGATTTAAGGAATCCAAATGTAAACAACTGAATGAAATTTGATTAAAATCTAAATAAATGTTTTGACAAACCCCAGGATGATTTGTTTTCATGGTTCTGCTTTTTCATAGAAGGATTTCAAAGACAAACACAAGAAAATCTTAGTGGGACTGAACCAAAAAAGCCCAGCAGTCCTACTCTATTGTACAATTCATACAAGTGGCCTACTAAAATGATTTTGATTTCATTTTTGTCTCGCGTATCACATTCAGTTCTGTTTTCTTCATATTTCATATTACTGTACAAACATTGCACTTCAAATACTGTTCATTCCCTTTAGACGTTTTGGTTACAGTACATTTGAATACTGTGGTGTACCAGAAAACTCTAGACAAGCGTTGTTTGATATCCTGGGCTGCCAAATTCATTTGACACAGCTATGAGCAAAAAATATGCTAAACATATTCAGGAATGGTTTTTAAAGTCACAATGAAAACATAACATTCTATGAAAGTGTATCAAAACTAGATGGGAAACCATCCAGCCTACGTCTCAGGACATTACAAACACAAGTCATGCACATGTTTTCTGAAACAGACATTGCACATTGTATTCTGGAGACACAAACAAACACCCTAGTCTTCAAAAAAATAAACTATCATTTTGGCATTTTCAGAAATAAGAGACAGTATTTTCCATTCGAAAATACAAAGGTCGGACACAAGCGGTCACATTCTCAAACCTAAACAGTGTATATAAATAAAAACAAACGAACGATAGGCTCTCGATTATTAAGTTAATAAATCAAATATACACAATGATTAATTAGAAAATATGTACAAAGTCATCTATACAACATCAACATCTAAAATGACAGTGAATTTCTTCATATAGACAGTAAATTCTAAGCATGACCTGTCTGCCTGTACACGTTAAAAAAAAAAAAAAAAAAAAAAAAAAGAGCAGAATAAATAAAAACCGTTGGAAAGAGCGGGAAATAAAATCCAGTCAAGAACCCGATAAATGGGAGTTAGATACAATCTTCGAGCACGATGCACCAGTAATCACTGATTTTTGGAAATGATTCACAAGCTATTTCTGATGCATTAAGTTCTATGTTATAAAAATTGAACACAACTGGATGAAACTCGAGAAACTCTCAAGAACATTTCCATGTCTAATTTCATCCCCAAAATCACAAAGGAATGAGAAATTATAGTTTTTACAACCTGTGTTTAGCACTATAAAGGTTAAGCACATCCCCCTGTAATTCTCAGTTTTATGCAATACAAAAGCATAATTCAAGCTATTTTAATTACATAGTATTCACTGTACTTTCAGTAATTTATCCTGATTTGCATTTTTAAAAATCCTAGCATTACAGTATTTGTAATGTATAAAAATGTAGTATTTTACTTTTGAAGACAAACTGGCATTATTAAAAAGAAAGGAGAGAATTTGGGTGGAAAAAGTGCTTAAAGGGATAGTTCACCAAAAATTAAAATTCTGTCATCATTTACTGACCCTCAAGTTCAGAACCTGTGAGTTTCTTTCTTCTGTTGAACACAAAATGAGATATTTTGAAGATTGTGTGGGACTAAATAGTTGACGGCAGCCATTGACTTCCATATTATTTTTTTCCATACTATGTAAGCCAATGGCTACCGTCAACCGTTTGCTTACCAGATCTGGGTAGATTACTTACAAATTGTAATCCGTTACCGATTCCAAATTGCATGACACATAATTGTATTTAGTAATGTAATCCATTACATTATAATTAGACTACTTTTAGATTACTTTACTATTAGATTACTTTAAATTGGATCTTTTTATACCATATTGATGTGGAAAAAGAAAAAGAATATATATAAAAAATATTTTCCATTTGTTGTTATTAACAACATAAAGTGCAGTAAACATTACATTACGTCAAGATTTCCCAATGTGTATAACTGTATTTATTTATTTATTTTCTGAATATATATAAGCAGTAGACTATTTTAGAAAGGAACATTTAAAAGATTTAGGGAGAATAAATTATAAATAAAATATAAACTGCTATTGTGTTAATAATATGTAATCATGTAATCAATAAAAAAGTAACCAGTCTGATTATGAGTATTTTAAAATGTAATCTAATAACAAGAACTTAATCCAGACTACCCAGAACTGTTGGTTACCAACATTCTTCAAAATATTTTCTTTTGCATTCAACAGAAGAAAAAAAAAACTCAGGTTTGGAATAACTTGAGTGAGTGAATGATGACAGAAATGTAATTTTTGGGTAAACTATCCCTTTAATTGTCATTCGAATAACGTCATGATGTCAACAATGAATTCTAGGGTGAAATTTGACCTGGACATGTTTTCGTGAGATTCACACAACTGGCAGATTTTGGCCGATTACTCTATATTCTCATTGTGGTTATGAGTTTTAGGCTAGAAGATCAGCACAGGTTAACATCTTCAGGCCCTACTGACGCCATAAACTAAACCAGACCAGCCCGTGGTCCGATCGCAACGTCTGAACAAATACTGCCCGACCTTGTCGTAAGCGTCCTGGTTCATTCGCTTGAGCGCAGCGATGATTGTTACCACACCGAGTATCGGCTACTATACGATATACTCCATTTTGTGCAAGCTGTGTTGTGCGTCCAGATCTCTCTGCTGTGAATCCGGACCTCTGTGCTGCGACTCCAGGTCTCTGTTGTCTCGTTTATTAGTCCAGCGTGGGTTTTTTGCATCCGTGCCGCTGGCGCTCAACCTGTCGTCCCGGTCCACCAGCATGTAGGCCGGCTGATGCGGAAAGCGCGCCTTCTGCAGACGCTTGTTGGAGTCTTCCTGCGCTAGTCTGGTGGATTCGGAGAAATGCGTCCTGATTTTGGCGTTGACGCTGTTCTTGTCGTCGCAGAGGAGCTCTTTTCCCGGCAGGCTGCCGTTGGATGCGTTCTTCTCGATGTGGTTCTTGATCTGGTTGAGCTGTTCGCGGGCGTTGTTTACTGTGTTGTCTTCTGTGCTTCCCATGGAGTAGGGGGTGGCGGGGTTGATGGCGGTGGGGCTGGAGCTTTGTTTGCGTCGATGCCGCACGCACCACAGGAACACCGACGCCAGGGCCAAAACCCAGATCGCCGTCACGATGGAAACCAGCAGTGGCACCAAGTAGTCTACTGAACGAGAAAACCAATGAAATGGATTAATAAAAGCAAGCTGGCAGAATATTACATCACTTCATTGTGGAAAAGCATTTATCATTTTATTATATTTGATATGTGTTATTAGCTAAATAGCTAAAATTAAATGCAAAAAAAAAGTAATATTATTGCAATTTAATATAGCTGTTTTCTAAATGAATATATTTTAAAATATAATTTATTTCTGTGATTCAAAGCTGAATTTTCAGCATCATTACTCCAGTCTTTAATGTTACATGATCCTTCAGAAATCATTCAAATATGCTGATCTGATGCTCAAGAAACTTTCTTTTGAACTCCAAACTTTTGAGTGATAGTGTTTATCTCAATATTTATATATTTGCTGTTTGATGATCCATCGTTTTGACATACGGCTACTTCCTCTAATGTTTAAGAGCTTCCTATCGTGTCTCACCGTTGGGGTTCTGCGGTTGTCTGCGCTGAACACGGACTTCAGCGATGGAGCCGATGATGGAGCTGTTCGCGCTGTGTTTGCTCACCAGATCGATGATGCTGTCTGTGATTTCTTTAACAGGAACCCGGCCATGAATGCCATCCTCAGTCACATGCTACAAAACATAATATTTCAATTAAACTGCAACTTTACATAAAAATTACATTTCAGCTGACTTTTAGCTGACTTAAGCAGAACTAACATAACACATATGCTAACTTAGTAATAATAAATATTATATAACATAATCTATTATAAAATAATACAATATATAAATAATAAAATAAATATGAAAAATCCTAGAAAACAGTATTTCTCAATATATCTTAAAAATTATTCAGATGTAAATACTTTTTTCTTTTTTTACAAATAAAAAGTTAATATTGAATTAATGGAATTAATGCAGAAATAAATGCATAATGTTAACAACTGATAAATAATAAAATACTACCAGTCAACTTTTTGAACAGTTAGAATTTTTATATTTTTTAAAGAAGTCTCTTCTGCTCACCAAGCTGCATTTATGTGATCCAAAGTACAGCAAAAACAGTACAATTTTGAAATATTTTTACTATTTGAAATAACCATTTTAAATTTGAATATAATTTAAATTGTAATTTATTCCTGTGATTTCAAAGATGAATTTTTAGCATCATTACTCCAGTCACACGATCCTTCAGAAATTATTCTAATATTAATTATTAATGTCTTTATCATCATGTTTGATCAATTTAAAGCATCCTTGCTACATAAAAGTATTCATTTCTATAATTAACATATATCTAACATTTCTTCTATAATTAGACTCTAAGCTTTTGAATGTATAATATTACAAAAGCTTTCTATTTCAGATAAAAGCTGATCTTGGAATCTTTCTATATATCGAAGAATCCTGAAAAAATGTACTCGACTATTTTAAATATTGATAATACAAGTAATAAAATGTTTCTTGAACAGCAAATCAGCATATTAGAATGATTTCTGAAGGATCATGTGACACTGAAGACTGAAGTAATGATGCTGAAGATTTAGCTTTGATCACAGGAATAAATTATATTTTAAAATATATTCAGATAGAAAGCAGTTATTTGAAATAGTAAAAATATTTCACAATATTACTGCTTTTGCTGTACTTTGGATCAAATAAATGCAGGCATAGTGAGCAGAAGATAATTCTTTAAAAAAACATTAAAAATCTTACTGTTCAAAAACTTTTGACTGGTAGTGTATACATACATACACAATTTCAGACAATAAAATCCAATGACTTTATGGTTGTTCTGTGGTACTAGGATATTGAAAATGCACTCACAAAAAGCTATTTCTAGCCAATGAAATATCACTTACGATAGCCACATGGATCTCGTTATTAGCGGCATAAGAGAGTTCACAACTCATGGAGATGGAAATCTCTGACGAAACATTCTTAGCCACATACAGATGTCTCAGCTCACGACACACCTGCTCTACTGTCACTCCCTGAGGGCCGAATAAATATATAGAAAAGAATGCACGTCAGAAAAGTTTCAAAATCATGCATTAAAGAAATACTTCACCCAAAAATTAAAATTCTGTTTAATTGCTCACCCTCATGCTGTTACAAACCTGTAAGACCTTCGTTAATCTTTCGTTCAAAAATTAAGATTTTTTTAAAAGAAAATCTAATGTCACATGGACTTTTTTAACAATGTCCTTACTCCCTTTATGGGCCTTGAACGTGGTAGTACCGTTGCTGTCTATGCAGGGTCAGAAAGCTCTCGGATTTAATCAAAAATATCTTTATTTGTGTTTTCCGCAAATGAACGAAGGTCTTATGGGTTTGGAACGACATGAGGGTGAGTAATTAATGACAGAATTTTCTTTTCTGGCTGAACTAAACCTTTAAAACAATAAATGAAGAGTTCAGATGCAAAACCAGCTAAAAACCATCTTGGTCAAAAATGAGATAATGATACTGAGTGAATGCTCCTGACACATAGTACACGTCCATCAAATACTTTTACTTCAAACTCGCTAAAATACCAGCCTCAGCCTAATCAGAAGTACCGGTACTTACATAGAAATCTATACATCTGAGCCTGATAAAAATGCATTTTTTAAAGAAAGACGTCAGATGGATTTAGCTGTTTTTGCACCTGAACTCTTCATATGTTGAATGTCAGTCACAGTGTCCTCACCTGTGGCATAGTGTCCTTGTTGAAGGTAAAGGTGACGTTGGCACAGTCGCTCTCGGGGTGACAGCGGGCCCGTACGGCCGGCCGGTGAGCAGACCAGCACTCGCCCTGTGATGAGCAGGGCTTCACGAAACACTGCTCGTCACGGACCGGCACACACAGCTGACCCTGAGGACAGTCTCCTCGTCCCGAACCAAGCATACGACAAGGTTTAGGGCCACACCACAGCTGTCGAAGAGAGGAAGGAAGCGAATTTAGAAACGATAATGCATCGCTATTAACTACACAGATACAACACACAGACTAATGCTGACATACCTTAGTACAGCTGACAGTCCCTCTGTGACAGTAACAGGTGTTACAGTCTTCAGTCCACTTTGCTCCATCAACAGCAATCCGTCCTCCAACCACACATGGACGTCCAGTGACTAAGAAAAAAAAACATCAAGAAATTAAGAAATTAAGGATTTCTCTCCATATAGTGGACTTCCAAAATTGGTCCAAATTGCAGTTTCAATGCAGCTTCAAATGACGAGGCATAAGGGTCTAGCGAAACAATTGGTCATTTTCTAAAAAAAAATACAAATTTCTATACTTTTTAACCACAAATGCTCGTCTTGCACAAGCTCTGCGATGTGCATGTGCGTCTTGACGGATTACGTAATCACATTGGAAAGGTCACGTGTGGTTAGTTCTTTGTCTGTGTACTTTGGTTCAAAAAGGTAAGGTAGGGTGGAAAAACTCATTTTTCATCTCATTTTTCCCTCCAACTTCAAAATCGTCCAACATCATTGTTTGGCCTTTTTTCGTAAAGGGCGTTTGACTTTCTTTGCACATTCACTTTGTAAACACTTGGTACTTCTGCTTGCATCACACATGACCTTTTCAACATGATTATGTAATGCGTGAAGTCCAGCTAGTTCAAGCTGAGCATTTGTGGTTAAAAAGTATATAAATTGTTTTGTTTTTTTTAATAAAATGACCAATCGTTTCACTAGATGAGACCCTTAT